>PVJH01009969.1:0-76106 GCA_004026705.1 Nesogale talazaci
CAGAGGTCACCTGAGTTTGGGTCCCCCGCTACTCCAATCGTACCCTTGTGGGCCACCACCCTCTTCTGCCCAGATGTCTCTCTCTTTTAATTAAGCAGATGATCCCCTGAGTGGAAGAGCCTCTTTCCTGATGCTGATCTGTTTGATTTTGGCTTGGGCTTCGGCCAGTTGGTGGTGGGGTCTTTCCCAGTCTCGGCTGACTGGCTTTCCGCAGGAAGCGTGATAGGAAGCGCGCTGCCCCATTAAGCCTAGCCCTTAACTAGCTGCACCCCGGGAGGCGGTAGAAAGATCTAGCGTGGGGTGCGGCTGGGTGTGTGGGCAGGAGTGTGAAACATCCTCCAGAGGAAGGAGGACAAAGATTTGGTGAAAATTTTAGATTCGTGCAAGTTCATTTGGAAGGGAGATGGGGGTGTGGGGGAGTCAACCCAAGTGATACAAGGTCCCTCCCCTCCTCCATTGGGTTGTGAAGCCGTGTGTGTGTGTGTGTGTGTGTGTGTGTGTGTGTGTGTGTGTAGGATGCCAACAGGCCTCAGAGAAGGAAGCAAGCACATCCATGTCTCCCTCCACAAGGAACTTAGAAGCCTCACTCCATTTACCTCCGTGGTCTTCTTAGAAGTCTCAAGAATTTAGATGTGTTTAGTGAGTCTTGCTCTCAAAATATTATTTTGAAATAATTATTTCCCCTTTAGAAATAAGAGAAAGTGGGTAACGTTGCCAACTGCTTTCCCCCGTCAGAGTGTGTTTAACTCACGTTTACCAGGGGGCTTCAAAGAGTTCATGGGAAATTGCTCTTATCTCTTCATTCATTTGGGCATGAACTTTCGGAGCATCCCCTCCTATTCTTTACAACTTGTCTCCTTCATTTCCATCAGCCCATACATTTAAGTATAATAAGCAAGTAACGAGCAGTCTGAGGCTTGATTTTAAAGTTTTGTTAGAAGAAGTCAGATAAATTTACACCTTGAAGAATTTTACTAAACTCAAAATTTCCACAATGACTCCTGCATTTTCCCATTGCTTTTTAATTTTTTTTTAAAAGTTCCCATAGCCTTTTCCAATTACCTGCCCTTTCTGAATATATTGCCCTTGACTTTGGTGCTAAGATGGTTACAGGACTTCCACTCTCAGAATTTCAAGTTTTTGTCATATTATCTAGGATTTCAGTAACAGCCATTATGAAATTCTTATGCTTCTAACTACAATACGTAATTTAAAGCCAACTCTAGAAAAATATATATTTCTCATACACTATTTTTTAATTAGTTATTAAACGAAGAACTTTTTCACATTTTCAATCTGTTCTCTACGTCCCTGCTCCTTTTGCTCTTTGATGATGCGTATGTCTTATTTATATTTAATACTCTCATCCCTCACTCAAAGAAGGGACGATATGAAATTTGAAGATTACTTTAGTGAAAATAACCTTCCAGGAAGTCAGTAGACCTATCTGTTTAGATATTAGAGCACTTTTGAAAAATACTTTCACTTAGTTGGAAGAATGAATCTAGCCACTTCAGTAGCAACAGCCAAATACAAAACTATAAAGACTCTGAAACCTATCAAATATGGCAAGCATTGCTTTTTAAACAACACCCCAACAACAACGAAAACTTTAAGGAAAACATTGGAAATACTGTGTATACCAACGTAGGGTTTCCTGAGAGCTTTCTCCCCTGACACTAAGAAAAAGTCATTCGGAAATGTGTATTTCTGACTGCTTTGTGTCAAATATGTTTCGAAAAGAATAACGAGGCCCTCCTCACTTTTACTTAAGAAGTTGTCACCTGAGTAGGTGTCGCCCTTACTTACATGGTATTCAAAACAGCTAGTAGCGGCCAGTGGGTTTTTCGTCACCATGTGCGAAGCTTCAACTCTGGGCGAGTCCAGCCAGGCTGCCCGAGATGTCGGCCATCTCTGCAGGTGTATGGGCTGCAGCCCTAGGCAAGACTAGCCCTGCCTTCCCCAAAGGTCTCCGAGCCCTTCTGCAGTCCAGATGGTTCCAATTTGAGGCCTACACTCAGTGCTGGAGCTGTATTGAGTTTCTTCCCTGAAACCAACAAAACCTGCTTCAGCATTTTGCTTGGATTAAAATATTTGTCCCTTTTATTCACAGGGCAGAAGGAGGACTCCTGAAGCCGCCGAAGGAAGGAAATCATTACAGGGCCCTACAGAAGTAGGTCATGTGCTACAGCTGCTCATAGTTTAAGAGGAAGAAACATGGGACCTCAAACCTGGAACACGATTCTTTCAAAATGCTTGTGAGCAGCCCAAGAAAAACATCCTCCTGAGAGTTATCTAATAACCGTGATCTATAATCGTCTCAATGTGTGCTCGTGTTTCCCCAGGAGTGTGCACCTACTTCCCAAAGCTAACGAGATGCTGAAAGAGAACCCAGAACATTTTAATGAAAGGGATTTAAGAGTTTGTGTTAAAGCTAATATGGTCCATTAGGAGCTGTCATTTTGGTAAACAATGAAGATACGTGACCCTCTTCTTTGGTGTAAAGCCATTCCTTGCGGGGTCTCTAAACATTCAGTAATGATCTGTGGAACATGCATGAAAGACCATTAAAGATCCGGCTGTTAAGGGATGTGTGTGAAGGGATCTGTTTTCCGCACATACTTGGTTTCTTGCTAAATAAACTTGTAAGGATCATACATGTTGAAGCATATGCTTATATTATAAAAATAACGTGTGTGCATTTCATTAAGACAATCAAAGGACAGACGTCTTCTAAGTGTCTGGGGTTTCTATAAGCTCCGAAAATATCCAAAATGATTAGTTAAATGAGGGGCGCAGGGTCTGTCTTTCAGTTCCTGCTGTCATAATAAACGAACCACGATTTTATGGTAGTTTAAAAAACATTAAATTAATATTTCACAATGCCATCAAAGGGGGGGGGGCAATTACGACCTTCAAAGGCTGCAAACAAAACAGATTCTATAAAATCTACTTGTGCTTTTGAGAGAAAATGAATATGTTCTCCTACCACCCAGATGCTTCACGGGGTTATGAATGTGGGGTTGTGAGGTTATCGGGGGAAGACGAGGTGTTAGGAGTTGTTCACTTTAGTAGTCTAGCAATGTATTTGAGAAAATAAAATCAAATGGACTCTGACTTTGGAAATAGAATTTGTTTTCTTTCTTTCTCCTCTTAAAAAAAAGACAAATGATTCCTTTTTATAAATTTTAAGTTTGACAGAACGAAATGTTAAAAAAATAAGTAGCACCCTCTACTCCAGCCCCACCCCCAACATTTTCTTCTGTGTACAGAGGAGGAAAAAAGAAAGAAAGATTTAGATTAAAATTATTGTTGTTATTCATGTGGATTTAAAAGCTCTAGTGTTGGGTTTTGAGATGTTGCCTCAGGCAGAACTTGCTATCAATGAAGGGCAGGAACAAAAAACATTTAAAAGCAGATTACACGTCCCTCATCACAAAGCAGAATCAAATCACTGATCGATAAGTGCAGCTGGGTTTAAATTGTTTCCTTAAAAAGGCTTTAAAAACTTTTTTTGAACGATAGGCTGGGGGTTGAACCTTTTATGCTTGGGAGCAAGTTCCTTCTGGAAAAATCTTTCCCATCTCTTCCAGGGAAGCCTCTCTTGGGATAAGACCGAGTTGCTCTTTTTTCGCTTACTACAGAAGGCCCCAGGGCTGGAGAAGGCTGGAAATGTGGTTTCCAAAAAAGGGAAAGATGTTCTTTGATCTGTGTCAAGCACACCATGATATTTTAACTACTATTCCCTAAAGTATAAAGAGATTCCCCCTGATCATCTATGAAATATTTCTGAGATGCCCACACTGGATTGGTTTTTTTCTTGCTATAAAATCAACTTGGAACTCGAGGAAAATTTTCAGCAAACAAAGACCCCAGAATCAAGGTGATCCAGCCACAAAAATGTGTGAGATCGACCGCTGGTGGATTTTCTAGATCGCGGCCGTGTGGGGGACATGGAATGCACCTCCAGCATCATACTCAATTCAGATGCTAGGCCCCTTCAGTGAATGAATTCAAACAGGCCTTTTAAAAACAAGGGGAGAGAAAAAAAGACAAAACCAATGAGCAAGTGGTATGCAATTTTTTCACATATGTTCCAAATGGCACAGAGATAAGCAAGAAAGGATTCTGGTACATTTTTTAATGATTTCATTATCACCAGACAAGAACTGAAAGATTGTCCAGATGCAATTGGAAGGATAGAACAGGAAGGTTTAAAAATAATAATAATACCATGATCATTCTCAGCCTCCTACACACAGTCAAGGCAGACCTAATGTGATATGCAAAGTTGAGGTGCTTTGCAAATAATAAGCTGGACTGAGATTCTACGGAATGAAAACTTCAAGAAACTTCTTCTTTCAGGCCTGTTCTCTCCTCTGTAGAAGCATTATTGGATCAAAGCGTTTTATCCTTTGAGTAGACAGTCTAGTGTGGTGAGAAGGTGAAGGAAAGTTCTGTTTGCATTGTTCTCACCAGGTGGAAATGGGGGCTAAAGGATGGCCTGGTGAGATATTCTCCAATTGCCTTTGTCCCACTCACTGCCAAAATGGACTTCCACCGAGTTGATTCTCACCGTGATCCTAGAGGACAGAGTAGAACTGTCTCTTTGGCTGTCAATCTTTTCTGGACAGAAAGTCTCATCTTTCTCCCAAGTGGCTGCTGGGAGCTTCCAAATGCCCACCTGGTGCTGAGCAGCCTACCTCAAAATTCACAGAGCCCCCAGGACTTCTGCTGTACCCGGCACTCCAACACCTTTGGAGGGACAGTCCCCATTCCCAGAGCCAGTGCTGGGTCATGTCCTTCCACTTTCATCCCTAGGTCCCCTAATGCCTCCCATCCTGCACTATCACAAAATCCCCTGGTCACCATATCCTGAAGAAAAGCATGGAGACTTCTGGGGGAATCCTAGAGAAGTGAGTATTCTGAATAGCTCACCTGGAACTGACAGCGGATTTCTTATCTCTTTGGGCACTTTCGTGCAGGGGTGAGTCTGTTTTCTAACTAGATGGTGTACTTCCTGAATGGCTTTAGAGATGTTATCAAAGTCGTGACTGTCAAGCTGATCCTGACTTCTAGGTGGAACTGCCCCTCTGTAAGCAAACCAAACTCGGTCACTGAGTCGATTCCAACTCACAGGGACAACATGCGATAGGGGAGAACTGCCCTTGTGAGTTGCAGAGACCGTAACTCTTCCACAGCAGAAAGTCTCACTTTTCTTTTGCAGAGCAGCTACAGGCCGTGTGGTGAACATCCCAAAGCCTAGCCCCTCTGCCTCCAGGCCTCTGTAGGTCCTCGGGATACGTGACTGTTTGAGGGGACTTTCTTCCACAGCATCTCAGAGTGTCTGAGACAATACCAGAGCTCAAGTGCATTTATCACCCTTCTGCACAGCTCTGGGACTCCATATCTCTACTCAGGGCCTAGAGGCTCAGTATCAAATGGCATATTTCTGGATGGACAATAATGAAGGTGAACCAGACTGTCGTGCCCTGGAAAGAATTAGGAAGGATCAAAATTTCATATGAAAATTCAAGACCCATTTAGTTATAGTATCTTTGGAAAGTTTTGTTTCGCATAGTCTCATCCTCGGGAATGAGAACCGCGAAGCCTTTTCAGAAAAGACAATATCCGTTTAAGAGTACAGATGTTCTCCACCCATTTTGCTCACCCGAAGTCACCCAGAACCACAGGCTTCTGCTCCTGCTGTCCCACAACTGCAGAGAATGTTCACAGTCGGGTCTCCCCTTTACTCTCTCCCTGTAAGACCTTCTGTATCTAGTGGCACACATGGCTTGTGCTCAACTCTTAGAACTCACCCAGCAGTACTGCAGATGAAAAGACCTGGAGATCTACTCCCGTAAAGACTATGGCTAAGACAGCACCCATAAATTATTGCCCACTGCAGCACACAGGCCATCCCCAGTCAGAATCGGCAGCAATGTCATTATCTCACAAGCAGGCACTGGTGGCTGGGTGATGGGATTCCATGTGGGCATCTCACGTTCCATTGCCTCCCGCATCTGTCAGTCTTTCCGTGGAGGCTTGTGTGTTGCTATGATGACAAGCAGGTTTCAGTAGAACCCACAAAAGTAGGGAAAAGAAGAGAGACTTGGCAATTCATTCTGGAACATGAACCTGGGAAACCCTGATGGATCACACCCCTCTGACCCTGCAACCTATTTTGTGGATGGCACAGGAGTAGGCAGGCAGCATTTCACTCCCTGGGGGCTGACTCCACAGCCCCCAACACAGCCACTCGCTAGTAAAAGTAATGAAATACTCCTCTGAGCTGTGTGTGCAGGATGGCTCTTTGTCATTATGTATGACAATTACTTCTATTATGCCAGCTTTGGTGTAGTGGTTAATAGCCCAAAGTGGTCAGCAGTTCGAACTCACCAACCTCCCCAGACTTTCTACTCCCATGAAGAATTACAGACTTGGAAACCCACAGGGGCAGTTCTCCCCTGTCCTAAAGGTCAGTATGAGTTCACATTGTAGGAATTGATGCCATGGCAATGAGTGTGGAGTTTTGGTTATCAGCATGAAAGGACCCACTTGTTTCGTGGCCATAGTACCACCTCACTCATGCTGCAAGTGCAAGGAAATTCTTCAGCAGCAGCATTATTTTTTATACATTATAAATAATCCCTCTCAATATCTTATATGAACTCAATAAAAATCAATATGAATATCTACATTTTAGAGATGGAAAGTTTTAATGGATACTTGTAAATTCTGTTTTTGAAATTAACAATATCCATTTATCTTCTGGCTTATAAGTTTTTAATTGTCACCATAGTCATTTTTCACTTACAACACCATTTATCTGCAGCAGAACTATTCCTTTCAATGGAAATGGGTGGGGGAAATACAAACTGTAGGTCTATTTAGTCTGCTATCGGCCAATTCTTCTGCTTTTGGTGTGGTTTGAAGGGTGAGTCTTTCAACCATTTAAGCTCTTGGTTAAATGACCGTATTACTGATGTTCCTTTTTGCGCAAACCACAAATCAGATTGTAGAGAGGCAAATGAGTCCCTTAAACTCAAAAACATTTATTGAGAACCTAATACGTGCTTGGCAAGCGACAGAGAGGCTATATGCAAAGGCACTTTGATTACGAATGTGGTCATGTTGCCAAAGTGTGATTCTGCTTTTCTTGTCCATGCCAATAATTCAAGACAGAGTAAGCAGGTCCCAGTTATAGAATGGAAGTGCCGCTTGCTTAACAAGTTTGCAATGCATTAGTTACTTTAACGCATTTAACAAGTTTAGTCGTGGGTACTCTAGTGGGCTGCCTGAAAGACTGAAGTTTCTAGTCCATCCAGAGGCTTCTCTGAAGGTCTAGTCCTGGAGAATCCGCCACTGAGAATGCCATGGCGCACAGTTCTGCAGTGAAACACAAAGCAGTCAGCAGGTTCTCTGTCATGACAACTCTATAGGACAGGTTAGAACGTCGCTGTGGCTTTCCATGACTGTCACTCTATGGCAGTAAAAAGTCTCATTTGTATCTCATAGACGGCCAGATGGTTTTGAATTGCTGACCTTGTGATTAGCAGTCCAAGTCATAAACAACTACAGCTTCAGACTCCTCGTTTAAGGCAGTACTAAATTGTGAAGCTGGCACAGGACTGGGTTGTGTTTAATTCTGTTGCACATAACTTAAACCACGACCGCCACTAGGGTCCCTTAGTCACTAACAAAGGGGATGGAAATTAAAGATTTAAATAATTGCTTAAGGTTTTTTTCCATACATGTCAAATGACCACATTTTTCTTTTCCCACTAACTTGACATGCTTTGAGATTCTAAAGATAAAGGTTGAACACATACGAGTACTATTAGAGTATGTTTCACTTTTACTAATCTTGGGTTGGGGTGATTGGTTCATAGTTTAAACAAGAACACATGTAAAGTGAGACTTAATCACAGAGTTAAAATATCAGTGACATGGTATTGCATGCCTTGTTTTTCACTGGTTCTGTACCAGCAGGAAGAAACTTTGCTTGTGCAATGCGTGAGCACTGAGCCGCTCCACCAAGTCAGAGGTTCATACCCACCACCCCTCCTTGGGAGAAAGAGACAGCAGTCTGCTTGTGTGCAGATTATACCCTTTGAACCCCAATGGGGCACTTCTATTTTGTCCTATAGAAGCTTAGTCATTCTGATTCCACTTGATGGCAGTGAGTTTTGGGCTCTACAGAGGCAGAAAAACCATTTTCACCAACCTCAACATCCCTTTACTCTTGGCTTGCCCATTCAAGACTGGAAACGTTTTCTTGTGCCATTCGGTCCCTTGGAAGTTTTCTAAGACCTGTAATCTCTTACCACTTCCAAAAAGAATTTTCTAAAGTTTTCATATAAGTAGCAACTATATGAAAGCTTTGCCTAAATGATGCTGTGGAACAAAACTTCTTAAATTTTATCTAATGAGTCATTTTATCTAATGGCAAGCTATGTTATCATTATTCACTACAATGTCTTTCTAGAAATTCTCCAGATCTGCCTACTTTTCTTTCCAGAGAATCTCTAGGCTATTAAAGACTTAGCTTTCAAGTTCTTACTGTACTTTTCTATGTGCCTAGAAGAAGAATGCTGTGTGTATGTGCTTATTGTACACATAAATGTATTATTTTATGAACTATAAATGCCTCCCAATCTGAAATGTTCCCTTGTGCCCTCTCTCCTTTTTCTTATTTCTGTTCTTTAACTCATGTCCTATGCCAACCAAATATCTTTAACAGAAGTTCCTCAGTAAATGTCAACTTACTGGCAACTTTCTACCTAGGCAGAATTCCCATGACTTCCATAAGAACTTTACCTGAAAAAAAAAAAAGAGTAGATGGCATAAAACAGCATGGCTGTGGCGTTAGCTCAGCTCTGGATTATGCACATTCAATAATAATGCCTAATAAAAAAGAACTAATGAGGAAAATGAGTAGTTTTAAATGTGAATTTTGTTCAATGCTTCTGTTTCATTTTAAATAGGGTTCAAAATGGATAATAGCATAGCTAGTATACATAGATAATGTATCCTGAAGTCTAATTGAAATTATATTTTCTTCTATGAGGTCTATTAAATCAATGTTTACCAATGATACTGATATAAATAAGTATATTTTATATATGTGACAAATACAATCCTATATATATGCATATATAGGCACACACACACACATATATATAGTTGTCAGGGTCCACCAACCTGGTTCTGACTCAGAACTATGCTATGTGAATAGAGCAAAACACTACATACAATGTTCTGGGCCAGTCTCACAACTGTTCTTATGTTTGAGCCCATTGTTGTAGCTACTGTGTCAGTCCAGCTCATTGAAGGGCTTCCTCTTTTTCACTGCCCCTCCACTTTGCCAAGCAGGATGTCTTTTACCAACAATTGTCACTCCCAATAACATGTCTAAGGTCTATAAGATGAAGTCTTGACATCCTTGCTTCTAAGGAGGATTTTAGCTGTACTTCTTACAAGACTGATGTGTTTGCTTTTCTGACAGTCTTTGGGACATTCAGCATTCTTCGTTAGCACCAAAAGTCAAGTGTATAGCTTCTTCTTGGGTCTTCCTTAGTCAGTTAGTCAATACCCAGCTTTGATGTGCATGTGAGGCGATTGAAAAATCTCATGACTTGGGTCAGGCACACCTTAGTCCTCAGAGTGGCATCTTTGCTTTTCTATACTTTAAAGAGGTCATTTGCACAAGCAGACTGACCCAGGGCAGTGCATCCTGTGATCTCTTCATTGCTGCTTCCACGAGCATGATTGTGGATTCAAACTAGATGAAATCCTTGACAACTTTCATCTTTTCTCCATTTATTGTGATGCTGCCCATTGATCCAGTGGTGAGAATTCGGGTTTTCTTTTCATTGATTTGTAATCCATACTGAAGGCTGCAACTTTTGATCTTCATCAACAAGAGTCTTATGTCCTCTTCACTTTCAGCAAGCGAGGTTGTGTCATCTGCGTGCAATTGGTTGTTAATAAGTCTTCCTCCGATCCTGACGTTGCTTTCTTCTTCATAAATCCATGTTCCCTGGTTATTTACTCAGTATAGTGATTGAATAAGAACGGCGAGAGGATACAAGCCTGATGCACACCTTCTAGATTTTGAAACATGCAGGATTCACTTGTTTTGTTCACACAACTACCTCTTTGTGACAGTCAGGTGCTTATGTTAATTTCATGATTGAGATGTAGGGGTGGAGTCTAGCCTGTTAATCTGGGGCTAGCCACTGAGTAGCCAATGAGGCCTCTAAGTGGGCATGGCTTTCTCCTGAGACTTCTGGCAAATCTCATGATATTTCCCTCATGAAGATGAGAAGCTATCTTCCTCAGTTGTTGGGAGTTAGTTTCAGAGACGATGAATCATGGACAAGACAAGATGGCAGTGTCCAAGGAGCTGGAGGAGCCGGCAGAGAGACCATACGGCTTTGCCCTGATGGAACCAGACCTCTAAAACTGGGGCAGCCACATAGAGACCTCTGCCAGCGATGAGTTGCTTCTGCCACCACGGGATGCTGTTGATGGACCATGAGCCTTGGAAGCGAGGTGCCATTGGGAGACCCTAGGCAGCACTGGGATTCTGCGCCCACTGACCTGTGACTTCATGAGTTGGAAGGAGACATTATAGACTGGTATCGGGCATATGGGCTAATATTCGACTTATGACTTTGAACTGGACTGGGTTAGGATGCTTTCTCAGTGTTCCATTCTTTTGTATATAAACCCTTTCCTTATATCCATATGCGTGTCTATGAAATTTGTTCCTCTAGTCTACTCGGACTAACACACTCTTGATCCATGTAAAGATTCTATGTGAGCACAGTTAAGTGTTCTGGAGTTTCTATCCTTCTCCAGGCTTTCCATAGTTAGTTACAGCTTGCCATATATACATCAGTATATAAAATATGCTGTTCAGTTTTTTATACTGTGGTGGCTCTGTGTTGCCGTGTTGCTGGAAGTTATGTCAGTGGTATTTGAAATACCAGCAGAGTCACTCAAAGTGGACGTGTTTCAACAGAGCTTCCTGACTAAGAACAGACCATGAAGAAGGAACAGGTTGCCCACTTCAGAAGGGTTAGCCACGGAAAACTTTATGGATAACATCGACATATTGTCAGTTACTAAAAACCTAATGAAGAGAAGCAGAACATGGTCAGAGCTAATGCTAGAAGATGAGCCCCTTAGGTCAGAAGACACTCAAAATATGACAGAGGAAAAGCTACCTTCTCAAAGTAGAATTGACTATCATGTTGAAGAGGGAGTAAAGGCTTTGGCAGTAGAGCTTTCATGGCCTTCTTTTGCTGAGGAGATACCACTTAAAATGAGAAGAAATAACTAATAATTGAAACCTGGAATGTATGAAGTATGAAAATAGAAAATTTGTAAGTTGTTTCCAGAGAAATGGAACACGTGAAGATTGACATTCTAGGCATTAGTGAACTGAAATGCACTAGTATTGGCCATTCTGAATCAGAAAGCCATATGGCTTACGACACCACACCAGGAATGGCAAATTAATCATGAATGGTGTCCCATTCATCTTGAAAAAGAACATTTCAAGACATATCTGGAAGTATAATGCTCTCTGTGATAGAATACTATCTATTTATATACAATGATATCTGGTCAATAGAACTTTTCAAATTTTTGCTCCAATCACTTAGGCTAATGATGAAGATATTGAAGAATTTTATCAATGTCTTCAGTCTGAAATTGATCAAACATGCAATCAAGATGCATTGATGATTCTGGGTAATTTAAATGCAAAAGTTATAAAAAAAGAGGAAGGAATCATACTTGAAAAATATGGCTTTGATAGAAAGAAAGTCCTAGATGGCCTGATAGAATTTTGCAAGACCAACAGCTTCTTCATTAATATATACCTTCTTTTTTTTCAAAACCACAAAAGATGACTACACGTGGACATATCCATGTGGAATATACAGAAATCAAATTGACTACATTTGTCGGAACTGATGTTGGAGAACTTAATATTAGCTAAAACCAGGCAAAGGGTTATCTGTGAACTATAAATTGCTCATATATAATTATGTTCAGGTTAAAGCTGAAGAAAATTAAAACAATTTTATAAGAGCCAAAATATGAACATGAGTATACCACTTGAATTGTGAGACCACCTCAAGAACAGATTTGAAACATTGAACACTAGTGGCAAGAGACATGACAAGTTGTGGAAAGACATCAAAAACATAATTCATGAAGAAAACAAAAGTTCATTAAAAAGACAGGAAAGATTAAAGTGGATGTCAGAAAAGGCTCTGAAACTTGTTCTTAATTGTAGAGGAGCTAAGGCCAATGAAATAAATGATGAAGTCAAAGAACTGATCAGAAAAACTTCGAAGGGAAGCTCAAGAAGATAAAGTACAACCTTATAATGAAATGTGCAAAGACCTATAATTAGAAAACTGAAAAGGAAGAACATGTTCAGTAAACCTTGAATAGAAGAAACTGAAAAAAAAATTCAAACCTTGAGTTGTAATAGTGAAAAATCCTGTGGGAAAAATATTGAATGATGAAAGAAACATCAAAAGAGGATGGCAAGGCTGAATCCTGGTGGCCTAGTGGTTGTGTGCGGGACTACGGCCCGCAAGGTTGACAGTTCAAATCCAGCAGCAGCTCGCCAGGAGCAAGGCTGGGCTTCCAACTCCCAGAAGGACAATGATGCCATACACACACACACACACAGAAGATGGCAAGAATATACAGAGTGCCTGTACCACAAAGAACTTGTTGACATTCGAGAGGGGGGATCTTAGCATGATCCAATGGTACTAACTAAATGGCACAGAAAACCAACTCACTACCCATGAGTTGATGTCAACTCACAACAACCCTATGTCAACTCACTGCCTGGTGTGTTTCTGACACTGTAACTTTTTTTTAAAATTTTATTGGGGGCTCTTACAGCTACTACAACATTCAGTACATCATTTGTATCAAGCACATTTGCACACATATTTCCACATACATTTCCCAATATTTTCCACTTGAGCCCTTGATACACGCTCCTTTAAAAACAAAAAACCCCTCCCCTTTCCCTTCCTCCCCTTTTTAAAAAATTAATCATTTTATTGGGGGGCCCCTACAACTCCCATCACAATCCCTAACAACATCAGTTGTATTCAGGCCACTTTTACACACCCATTGCCATCATCATTCTCAAAACAGTCTCCCTCCCTCCAGGCCCCCATTATCTGCTCCCTATATTACCCTTCCTCCCCCCCTTCCCCTTGAACCCTTAGTAATTTACAAATTATTTTTTCATTCTATACACTGTCCAATGTGTCCCAACACTCACTTCCCTGTTGTCCATGCCCCAGAGAGGAGGCTACGTGTAGATCCCTGAAGTTTGCTCTCCCTCTCCATTCCTCCATACCTCCTCCCTCCTGGTATTACCACTCCCATCTTGATGGATCATCTATCTTAAGTTTCCCACGTTTCCAACTTCACTGTACATCTCCTGGTCTAGCTGGATTTATGTGGTAGAATTGGGGTCATGATAATGGGTGGGAGGCAGCATGGGAACTAGAGGAAGGTTGCATATATCATAGCTCCTTCCCTGTATCTTAACTGACTCATCTCCTCCTTGTAATTCCTCTGCAAAAGGATGTCACCTCACCTATTGATGGGCTTTGGGTCCCCAATCTGTACTCCCCCTCATTAATAATAATGTAATTTTAGCTCATTGATACCTGACACCGGATGCCTTCACCACCTCATGGTCACACAGGCTGGTGTGCTTCTTCCGTGTGGGCTTTATTGCTTCTGAGCTGAATGACCGCTTGTTTACTCAAGCCTTTAAGTCCTCAGACGCTATATCTTTTGGTAGCCAGGCACCATCAGCTTTCTTCACCACATTAGCTTATGCACACATTTGTCCTCAGGGATCATATCAGGAAAGTGAGCATGCAAAGTTGTGCTTTTGAGTTCTTGAAGCCTGATATCTCATCCCTTTGACACTTCATGATTCTACATGCTGACACTGTAACTTTTTATGGGAGTAAAAAGCCTTATCTTTTTTTCATGGAGTTTCTAATGCTTGCTAACTGCTGACCTTGCCATTAACAGTCCAAATCATAACCATAACACCACCAGAACTCCTAGCCTCAGCCAAAGACAAACCTCAAAATATTTCTTCAGCATATCCCACCTGACTTTAAGACTAACAAGCCTATAAAGCACACAAAATTCTAATTTGTCTATGCCAAGAAATTTGGAGGACAGTTACATGGCCAACTGACTCTAAGAGATCTGTATTTGTATCCATTCCGAAGAAAAGTGACCCAACAGAGTGCTCAATTTGTAGAACAATGTGACTAATATCACACTGCAAGTAAAATTTTGATGAAGATCATTCAACAAAGGTTGCAGCAGTATATAGACAGGGAGTTGCCAGAGGTTCAGATTGAATTCAGACGAAAAAACAAAACAAGGAATATCATTACTGATGTCGGATGATCTTTGCTGAGCACAGAGAATACCAGAAAGATGGCTACTTGTGTTTCATTGACTACAGAAACGCATGTGACTGTGTGGATCACAATAAACTACAGATAGCTGGGTAGGGTGGGATTAATGGGAATTTCAGAACACCTAATGGATGTTCATACAGAACTTGTATACAGATGGAGTCACTGTTGTGTAAACAGAACAAGGGAATGTTGCAGGGTTTGTGATCAAGAAAGGCATGTATCAGAGTTGTATCCTCACACAATCCTTATTAAATCTGCTGAGAAAATCAGCCATCTAAGACACTGGATTTTATGGAAAAGAATGTGGCATCAGCTGAGCCCTGGTGGTGTAGTGGTTGTGTGGGGGACTGTAGCCCACAGGGTTGGTGGTTCAAATGCAGCAGCACCTCTCCAGGATCAAGGCTGGGCCTCCTACTCCCACCAGAGCAGTGATGCAAAAAAAAAAAAAAAGAAAGAAAGAAAAAAGAGAAAGAAGCACGCTGGACTTCAAGAGAGAAAGTCCTTTGGAGCCTGAGACATGGCCCTCATTTAAAAAAAAAGAAGAAAAACATTTTTAAAAAGAATGTGGCATCATGACTGGAGGAAGGCTTGTGAACAAGCTGTTACATGCAGATGACACACCCTTGCTTGCTGAGAGTGAGGAGGACTTGAATTACTTTCTGATAAAGATCGAAGATTGTAGCCTTAATGTTGATTGTAACTCAATGTAAAGGAAACCAAAATCCTCACAACTGAACCGAAGATAGAGAAAAGGTTAGAGTTGTCAAGGATTTCATCTTGTTTGAATCCACAATCATGCTCATGGAAGCAGCAGTCATGAAACCAGAAGATGCATTGCATTAAGTAAATCTGCTGGTTACAAAAGACCTCTTTAAAGTGTTGAAAAGCAGAGATGTTACTTTGAGGACCAAAGTGTGCCTGTCCCAAATCATGGTATTTTCAACCATCTCTTATGCATGTGAAAGCTTCTCTAAAGAAGACTGAAGAAGAATGGATGCATTTGACTTAGGGTGTTATTGATGAATGTAGAAAGTACCATAAAGTGTCAGAAGAATCAACAAATCTGTCTTGGGAGAAGTACAGCCAGAATGTTCCTGAGACGGAAGGATAGTAAGACTTTGTCTCATGTACTTTGGACATGTTGTCAAGAAAGTCCCATCCCCGGATAAGGTCACGATGATCAGCAAAGTTCAGAGACAACTAAAATGAATTGACAAGATGGATTGACAGAGTGTCTGCAAAATTGGGCTCAAATTTAAGAACAGCTATGGAAATGGTGAAGGATGGGGAATATTTCACTGCATTGTACATAGGGTTTCTATAAAGGGGAACCTACTCAATGTACCTAAAAGAAGCAGCAACCTATACAACCTATACAAAACCTACATATATCTGGATAGCATTTTCAATTCTTTTCTTGCTTTTTTTTTTTCATTAAAAATGCTCTGACTGAGGCCATCTCCAGAGGTCACCTTTCAACCGAACAACAGATTGGCCTAAAAAAAAAAAAATCAACACTAACACCCAGAAACAAAGTGTTTCTTTGAATCATCTTTAGCCTAAGTCTCTGAGACTATGAGGCCGAACAGACAACACTTGCCCCAAAGCAAAGATGCGAAGGTAAATAGGGGCAGAGATGCTGCAGAGATGGAAACCAGGAAGGCGGCAATAGAAAGGGGGAAATTTCAGGAAGCACCACCAATGAGGCAGGGACATGATTTGTGTACAGGGGAACTTTTAAAAGTTTGTGGGGGATAATTCTATCATCTAGTTCATTCCCGCCCCCGCCCCCCATCAAATTTGAAGCCCCTTCAAGTCAACTGTTGAGTGTGAAACAAATAAGTTGTGTAAACTTTGAAGTAAACCACAAAAAAAAACTGTTAAAAAAAAAACAATGAAAAAGTAGGCTGAGCCCCGGTGGCGTAGTGGTTGTGCGCGGGACTGCGGCCCACTGTGATGGAGGTTCAATTCCAGCTCCATGGAGCAAAGGCTGGACCTTCTACTCCCACCACCTGAGGGCAGTGATGCCCAAAAAACACAACAAAACAAAAAAAGAAAAAGCAAACAAACCTTTCTGGTCTAGCAACACGACTCTCACAGCATAGTGCACGTTGGCAAGGAACAAAGTGCATCACCACTTGTCTCAGCATTCAAGGAGACTTAACTCTGCTCTGGAAACAAAGAATTTCTTTGTTCCTGCATGAGATCAGAAAACAAAATAGTGGTGTCACCCACAAGGATGAGGTGAATTTAATGTATTCCCATCAGAAGCTTGGGAAAGCTTTTGAGATTGATTTTTTTTTTTTAGAGTCACTTCAGTATATATGAAAGGAACCAGTAGCGAGTACATCATTCCCTGGAGTTGAATGACCCAGGCAACAATCTTGGGAGGAAAGGAACTACCAGCTCTCACCAAGGTAAGAAAGGGACTCCTGGGAATCCACCAGGAGATTCCGGTCAGGGAATTCCTGCAAGCCTCAGCTCATCGCAATGAAAAGCAGAAAAGGACTTCTACCGAGGATGCCTAGTCAGATTCCCAATTACTAATTACTAATTAGCAAAGCCAGATCCTCACTCATGTGATACCACCATATTCCCCGAGTAGTCAGTCAATGGGAAAAAAATGTACTCTTTCCCTAAGCAAAGCAAATAAATGACTGTCAAAATAATCCAAATTCTGCCTTTAAAAAGGCACTGCTTTGAAAGAAAGTAGCAGCGGAATCTGCCCGGTTTGTTGTCTGAATTAAACACAAATTTACACACCCAAATGACTAAATTAACGAAAGTGATAGACTAGTGTATTGATGCATAGTCCCTTTCTAAAATGCAGAACTTGTGAGCAGCCTGATTGCAAGAACAATTACTTGTAATTAAAGCTCTGCTGGTTACCAAAAAGAAAGAAAGAAAGAAAAGAAAGAGAGAAAAGAAAGAGAGAAAAAACATAGAGTGATGTCCTTTGTGTATAACACCAATTAATTACTTTTTTTTCTCCCCAGTGAGAATAGCTCTTCAATGTCTGTGCTGTTATTTATATCTGGTCACATTTAGGAATGATATGAAATATGTATTGCTTCGCAGCTTTCTTAAAATGCTCTCTGTAGCTCAAAATTTTCAATCAGTTTTCTTCAGAAAATAATATAAAATAATCACATTTATAAGTATTATGTTGAAGGTTAATGAGGCCCTTTCTTTCTTCTTAATTATGAAATGTAAATATCTATACCCAGATAGACAGTTTGTAAAGCCGGTTTGTAACTCTTTCCCTCACCGGTACAGTGATTGAATTATATTACAGATATAAAATCTTCTTCTTATATTTCATAAGGACTTAAAATATTATTCTGACATATCCTTTTGGTTTTATGTCAGACTAAAATAGGAGGTGGTGGTCGTTGACATCTGTGTCATCCAGTCTCTGTTTCTGGCCTTGTGATGATGGTTCAGGGTCAGCCATCTGTCAGGGCTTGCAGAAGGAGGCTCAGCCGGCTGGTGTCCAACTGCCTTACAGGCTGCCAAGGTCTGCCTGAAAGCCTACCTATTTATTCTTACCATTTGAGGTCAGGAGTTTGAGAAAGACTCAAAGATAGTCATAAAGATTATAGACTAGAAATTTGTACATGGTGGTTCTATTCTGTTACACATGTTGAAAATTGACTTGCCAGTTCTCAACAATGTTTGTTCTGTGATCAAAATGACTGAATTTCTTTCCTGTTTTATTTTTTCATTTCATATTTATTTTAGAACTTTTTATTGTGAATTGGATGAAGGCTTGCAAAGCAGACCACCAGTTTTATGTCCAAAGATTCAGGTGTGTTCTGTTTCATTTTGTTCATTGCAATCCACTCAATGCACCATCAAACGTCCCACTTCCTTCCCTGTATTTCTGGTCTCCATCCTCCGTCTTTACTAATCCTTCTAGACCAGAAGTTCTCAACCTTGCTAATGCCTCAACCCAATAGTGCAGTTCCTCATGTGGTGGTGATTCCCCAACCATAAAATGATTTTCTTTGCTACTTCAAACTGTAATTTTGTTACTGCTATGATTCGGGTGACCCCTGATCGACCCAAAGTGGTCGTGATTCACAGGTTGAGAACTGCAGTTCTAGATATTGTCCCAATGTAAATGCTGTCCTCTCGATTCCCAAAGGTTCATTATCCTAACGTATGCACACATCCATAGGGATGATGGTTCCCTGGGTGATCTATTGTTTGACTGAAAATTGAGCCACAGGGCTATAAGTTGAGTTCCAGTCCTGAAAAATGACGACCAGCCTCTTTTGTGATTTTGAGTTTCTAATCTATTCAATACTTTCTAATGTGATCTTTTTCAGAGCAGATGGTAGTGGTAGCTGGGCACCATACAGTTCTTTAGGTTTCCGGGTCATGGCGAATGATGTTTGCATGGCTCTTCAACCCATTTGGCTAATTGTTTTCATAAGTCTTCAGTTTTCATCACTCTTCGTTTCTTTCAACAAAGAGAGACCAACAAGTACACACTAGAAAGCCACTGAGGAGTTTTTAGTGATACCCCCTCCCCATTACTACTTCCTTTGTAGGTTATAGGCATTGTAGACTGTGCCAGTTGGCCTTGCTATCCTTTGGGATTATGGTCCTGAGTCCACAGTTCCACTGATTCTTTGCCCCAGGTGTTCAGTTATATCCTAGAAATATTTATGACTTTGCTCCGTGTATACTTCACTACATCATGAATCTAGTTGCAGCAAAGGTAAGATCTCCATGTAAAGATCTCCTCTTTCAAGAGCCTTTGTTGTTACTATCAGGTGCCAGCAAGGAGCTTCCAACCCATAGCAACTCTACATGAAATTGTAACGACGTGCGAGTCTATTGTAGCCACTGTGCAAATCCAGCTTGCTGAGAGTCTTCCTGTAGCAGTCACGTACTCGTGTCAGTTTCATGCTTGGGAGTCTAGGGGTGGAGTCTAGCCTGTCAATCTGGAGATAGCCACTGAGACCTGTGTGTGGGCATGGCTTTCTCCTGAGAATTCTGGGAAGTCTTGTGGTGTTTCCCAATTGGAGAAGAGAAACTTGACTTAGTCTCTTGGGAATGGTCTGCTGACAAGATGAGATGGCAACATGCTGATGGAGCCTGAGCCCTGGAACTGAGGAGCCATGGGGAGAACCGTGCCAACACCGGGATGCTTCTACCTCCAATGCATGCACAAGACTCTGCATCCGCTGGCCTGTGATTGTCCTGGTGTCATTGCACGTGCTGCATGAGTCAGAAGGAGACTTTATAGATTGGTATTGGACATTTGGGCTAATATGATATTAGACTCATGACCTTGGAATGGACTGGGTTGGAATGCTTTCTCAATGTTCCATTCCTCTTCTATCTAAACCTTTTCCTTATACCCATATGTGTGTTCATGAATATGTTTCTCCAGTCTACCTGGACTATCACACTTCCTCTTCTCAATGTCCCTCTGTTTTACCAAGCATTATGTTTTTTTTCCAGAGACTGGGTCTCTCCTGATAATATGTTCAAAGTACATGAGACCAAATGTCTCCATTCTTGCTTCTACAAGACATTCTGGCTGTACTTCTTCCAAGTTTATTCTTTTGGCAGTCCATGGTACTCAACATTCTTTGTCAGCACCATAACTCAAACACATCAATTCTTTTTTTAAAAAAAATTATTTTATTGGGGGTTCTTACAGCTCTTATCACAAGCCATCCATCCATCCATCCATTGTGTCAAGCACATTTGTACATATGTTGCCATAGTCATTTTCAAAGCATTTTCTTTCTACTTGAGCCCTTGGTATCAACTCAATTTCCCTTCTCCTTCATACTCCCTCCCTCCTGAACCCTTTATAATTTAGAAATTATTATTTTTTTCATATCTTACACCAAACACTGTCTTCTTCACCAACTTTTCTGTTGTCCATTCCCCTGGGAGATGGTTATATGTTGATCATTGTAATTGGTTCCCCTTTTCTCCTCCCGACCCCCTTACCCTTACCCTCCTGGTATCTCTACTCTCCTTATTGGTCCTGAGGAATTTATCTGTCCTGGATTCCCTGTGCTTTGAGCTGTTTTATTAGCAAATCATTTTATTGGTGGCTCATACAATGCTTATCACCACCCATGTGTCAAGTGCCTTTGTACACCTGCTGCCATCATCATTCTCAAAATATTTGTTCTCTACTTGAGCCCTTGACCTCATTTTTCATCTTTCCCCCTCTCTCCCAGCTCCCCCACTCTCATGAGCCTTAGATGATTGATAAATTATTATTATTTTGTTATATCTTACACTGCCTGATGTCTCCCTTCACCCACTTCCCTGCTGTCTGTCTTCAAAATAGGAGGTTTGTAATCAGTTGTAATCAGTTCCCCCTTTCTACTCGACCTTCCTTCCACCCTTCCAGTATATCCACTCTCCCTACTGGTCCTGAGGGTTTCATCTGTCCTGGATTCCCTGTATTTCCAGGTCCCATCTATACCAGTGTACCTCTTCCAGTCTAGCTGGATTTGTAAGGTAGCATTGGAATCATAATAGTTGTAGGAGGAGGCCTTTAAGAACTAGAGGAAAGTTGTGTATTTCGTCGTTACTTCACTGCACCCTGACTGGCTTGTCTCCTCCCCACAACCCATCGGTAAGGGGATGTCCAATTGTCCACAAATGGGCTTTGGGTCCCTACCCTGCTCTCCCCCTCATTAATAGTAATGTGATTCTTATTCCTTGATGCATGATACCTGTCCCCTTCAACTCCTTGTGATCACACAGATTGGTGTGCTTCTTCCATGTGGGCTTTGCTGCCTCTGCACTATATGGCTGCTTGCTTACCTACAAGTCTTTAAGACCCCAGGCACTTTATCTCTTGGTAGCCAGGCACCATCATGTTTCTCCACTGCATTTGCTTCTGCGCCCATTTGTCTTCAGTGCTCGTATCTGGAGGGTGGGCACAAAATGATATGATTTTTGTTCTTTGATGCCCTATACCTGATTCCGTCCACACCTCATGGTTGCCCAAGCTGGTGTGCTTCTTCCATAGTGAGTTTTGTTGTTCCTGAGCTAGAAGACCGCTTGCTTATTTTCAAGCCTTTAAGACCATATGCTAGATCTTTTGATAGCTGGGCACCATCAGCTTTCTTCACCATTCTTGCTCATGTCCCCACATGTCCTCAGCCATCATCTCAGGAGGGTGAGCACACAGTGATAGAATTTTTTCCTGTTTAACACTTGAGACCTAATCCTTTTGACACCTTGTGACCGCACAGGTTGGTGTGTTTCTTCCTTGTAGGCTTGGTTACTTCTCAGCTAAATGGACATTTGTTTATCTTCTAGCTTTTAAAACCCCAGAAGCTATATCTTTTGATAGCTGCACACCATCAGCTTTCTTCCCCACATTTGCTTATGTACCCATTGGTCTTCAGTGATCTTATGGGCAGGTGAGCATCATGGAATACCATTTTAATAGAACAAAGTGTTCTTGCATTGAGGGAGTATTTGAGTGGAGGTCCAAGGTACATCTGCTACCTTCGTACTACACCTACAAAAAATATGTACATAGATTTATTTCCTCATCATCGCAAATAGGTAGATTTACATATGTACATGCCTATATTTTTGGACCTCTATAAATGCCCTTTGCCTCTGAGTTCTTTGCTTTATTTCTTTTACTTTCCTCGAGTCCTACTATCAAGCTCAGCCTTCATTGGGTTTCTACTTCCTCTCAGTTACACTACCATTGCTTAAGCCCTATAAGACCTCCCACAACCTCCTCGCCACAGATTCTGGACCACTTGTTCCCCTGTCCCTGAGCCTGTCCACTCTTATCTGTACTGATATACATGTTCTGGTCTAGCCAGCTTGGTAAGATAGAATTGGGGTCATGAGAGTAGGGTGAGAGAGAATTAGAGAAGTAGAGGAAAGCGCATGTTTCACCGTGCTATACTGCACCCTGATGGACTCTCCTTTTCCTTGTAACCTTTCTGTGAGGAAATGTCCTATTGACTACAGATGGATTTTGGGTCTCCACTCTGCACCCTCTCCCCTCATTCATATCGATATAATTTTTTGTTCTGGGTCTTTGATGTCTGATACCTGATCCCATCAATACCTCATGATCACACAAACTGGTGTGCTTCTTCCATGTGAACTTTGTTGCTTCTCAGCTAGATGGCCATTTGTTTATCTTCAAACCTTTAACCCCCCCCCCCCCAGAGGCTATATGGTTTGGTAACTGGGCACCATCAATTTTCTTCATCAGATTTGTTTATGCACCCAATTATATTTATGCACTACTGGAGACACAGTGTGGGCCTTGTACCCAATCTGATCTCCCAACCCCACTGTGGCAAAACACTAAGGGTTTGCAACAGAGCAGCAAGGGGAGCAAAGCAATGAAGTCCCCAGGGAATACCAAAAATAGACTTTGGGTCCAGGGCATGGCACCCCATCAGACTAAATCTGAAAACTCTCATAAAGGTTAGCAAACAGACCTGGAACTATTTATAGGCTTTCCTTTATTTTTGTTGATGTTTTGCTTTTTGTTTTCCTTTGTTGCTTAATTTTTGCTTTTTTTTCTTTTGTGCTTATTATTGTTTTTGCATTTCTATTTACAGAAGATTGGTGAGATAAATAATCTGGAGGAGTGAAAAATGGGAAAAATGGTTCTGGGGGAATGAGACGGGAGGAGGGTGAAAGAAGGGGGTGTTAGCAAAACCAGGGATAAGAGAACAACATGTAACGTAAAATCAATGGTAAGAAGGGTTGGTGGGGTTTGATCAAGTGCATTGAAGCCCAGAGAAATTACTTACTGAAACCTGAATGAACTTAGAACATGATAGTGTGACAAGAGGAAAGTAAAAGAGAATAGAGGAAAGAACTAGGAGGCAAAGGACATTTTGTTTTGTTTTGTTTTAATGGACATTTATAGAAGTCTAAATACAGGCATGTACATATATAAGTATATTTATAAATAATGATAGGGTAATAGATCTAGTTACATATATTTATATGTTAAGTATTAAGGTAACAGATGGACATTGGGCCTCTACTCACATTCTCCCTCAATGCTAAGACACTTTGTTCTAATAACCCGGCAATCTGTGATGCTCATCTTCCTGACACAATCACATTAATTCTTTGGTCTTTCTTATTCAATGTCTAACTTTCACATCCATATGAGAAAATTAAAGTATATATATTTCCGCTCCTTGTCACACACACACACTCAGCCTACATGTGTACCCACACATCGATTCATAGATTACAGTTATTGCAGGATTGTGTCTATGATAGTATTTTCTTTTGTTACTTTACCTTTGCACTCCTTTCATTGTCCTTCCCTGCCTCTGCCTTTGTTACAACCTGAAATGTACTTAATATACATTTGGAAGTTCTGTCACTATACTATTCCTTCTTTTTACACTGTGATTGTCTTCATTACAAATTTATGTCTCTGGTTCCCTATTTTTGTTCTTCTAGGTTTGGTTTTTTTGAGTACTTCTATACCTGGTTTGATTCCTTGTTACCATGTATGTTAAATTTGTTGTTACCTGTTACTGTCAGTTTTTTGTCCAAAGAACTTGAAATCATAAAAGAGACCAGGTTTCCTAGTCAGAAAGAAGCTACTGATCTTGCTTCAGCACTGGACTAAGGGGACTCTTAGCCCTATGGATATGTGCAAACCTTAGAATAAGAAACTATTTCTCCTGATGTTAGTCTGCTTTTTGTAAATTCCTTTATTCCTTTTATAAATTCCTTTATTCCTTTATTTATTAAAGTAATTTTATAAATTCCTTTATTTGGTGTGTCAGTCCAGGTAGACTAGAGGAACAAATTTCATAGACAAACATATAGATATAAGGAAAGAGTTTATATACAAGAGGAACAGGACATTGAGCCCAATCCAATTCAAAGTCATAAGTCCGATATTAACCCATATGCCCAAAATCAGTCTATAAAGTCTCCTTCCGACTCAAGAAGTCAAGGTCAGTGGATGCAGAATGCCGGCGCTGGCAGGGGTCTCCCCATGGTTCCTCACTTCCAGGGCTCAGGGTCCAACAACAGCAGAAGCAACTCATCGCTGGCAGAGGTCTCCATGTGGCCGCCCCAGCTTCATAGGACTGGCCCCATCAGAGCAAAGTCGTGTGGTCTCTCTGCCGGCTCCTCCAGCTTCTTGGACCCTGCCATCATGTCTTTTCCGTGATTCATCGTCTCTGAGACTAACTGCCAACCATTGGGGAAGATAGCTTCTCATCTTCATGAGGGAAATATCGTGAGATTCCCAGAAGTCTGAGGAGAAAGCCATGCCCACATAGAGGCCTCATTGGCTACTCAATGGCTATCTCCAGATTATCAGGCTAGACTCCACCCCTACATTTCAATCATAAAATTAACATAAGAACATGACTGCTACATTTGGACATGTCCTAATTTCATCTGCATGTTTCAGCAACAGTTTTGCTGGATATATAATTCCTTATTTGCAATCATTTATTTATTTCAGAGTTTATATGTCATCCCCATTGCCTTCTTGCTTTTATGGACACTTCTGAGTAATCAGAGCTTAATATTTTCCTTATGGGCATATAATTTGTTATCATATAATTTAATAATTTAGTCATATTAAGAAGAATTGTGCAGTCATCAGCACAGTCAATTTTAATACATTTCCTTCTTTATTGTATGTATTGTTTGTAGCTCCCTATTTCCCCCATGTCATTAGGTAATTATTAGCCAAGTTAGAGTGTCTAAAGATGTTCTTATCCTGGAATTCATATACAGAAAAACATACAAAATGAACAAACAGCAAAACAAAAGAAACACACACGCAATAACAATGACAAAATAAAGCAGATTAAAAACCTCAATAAAAAACACATATTTTTAAAATATTAGAAACAACTTTAAGATGGGTGAAAAGGAAGATCAAATGATAATATATTCCATTTTAACATAACTATATCTGCAATAATCAACTTTGAAATCCATTCTCTCTGATAGAATTATGATTATAGGGGATTCATTTTGGGTTTAATTCATGTGGAGACCTATAAATGTATTTGGGACTTCCACTGTCAACTGTATAGCTTCTGCAAATTGAGTGTTCAGAATTTAAGCTCAGGGCTGAGCCCCGGTGGTGTAGTGATTGAATGCAGGACTGCAATCCATGGGTTTGGTGGTTCAAACCCAGCAGCAGCTCTCCAGGAGAAAGGCTGAGTAACTCCCACGACCACAGAGTGCTGTGATGCCCCCCCCCAAAAAAAGAATTTAAGCTCTGATACTCTTCTTTCCTCCTTATTTGGATTTTATTATTTACAATCCTTGTATCACACAGACTGGTACATTTCTTCCACACAGATTTTGTTGATGATTCACTTAGATGCTTGCTTGTTTTAAGACAAGCCTTTACTATTTTTTTTTCTGAAAGCATGGTGCCATCTGATTCCTTCACCACAATTTGCTATTGCACCCATATTTTCAGTGATCCCTCCATGAGGGCAAATATTGAGTAGGGACATTTCATAAGAACTTGTTGTTCTTAGATTAACTCTATAATTAAGCATGAGCCCAAAGTCTATTCATGTAGCTATGGTGCATAAATATCCCTAGTTCTCTTCAAATAGATCACTATCTCTTTATGAAAGAATGCGATAAACCATTTTCTTGGGGAATAAGATAATTTCACTGATTGTATCATTAGGTTAGCCGATCATATAGAATTTATAACACTGTTGAGAAAGGAGATTATACAACTATAGGCCAACTTTTTAGACCAAAATACATAAATTGTTAACTTGTACAGATTAAGAGTTTAAATGACTAGACACTATTGACACAAACAATGTGTGCTGGGCATAAGGCAAACATTTCAGTATCACTCATTCACAAATACAGAGCTGTGCCTGCTAGACTGCAACATGTCATTAAAAAAAGCAAAGAGCATGAAAACAGTAATTACATGGTAGTCTTGGGCCACCATCCATTGGGGACCCTAAAATAAAGCAATCTGAACAAAAGTCAACAATCAGAAATTCCATAATTTTGAGACAATGGTCATCTGCTTCTTACAGAAGGGCATTTCAACCCTAAGTTCAAGGAAGCATTTCATCCCTTAAATCTGCTACAGATGGATTTAGGTAAAGTTCAGTTCACTTCGTGGGGTTTCCAAACAAGAGCCTTGTGTTAGTCCAGGTAAGCTAGAGGAACAAATTTCATAGACAAACATATAGATATAAGGAAAAGGTTCATATACAAGAGGAACAGGACATTGAGCCCAGTCCAATTCAAAGTCTTAAGTCCGATATTAACCCATATGCCCAAAATCAGTCTACAAAGTCTCCTTCTGACTCAAGAAATCACAGGTCAGTGGATGCAGAATGCCGGCGCTGGCAGGGGTCTCCCCATGACTCCTCGCTTCCAAGGCTCAGGGTCCATCAACAGTAGAAGCAACACATCGCTGGCAGAGGTCTCCATGTGGCCTCCCGAGTTTCAGAGGACTGGCTCCATCAGGGCAAAGCTATGTGGTCTCTCCGCTGGCTCCTCCAGCTTCTTGGACGCTGCCATCTTATCTTTTCTGTGATTCATCATTTCTGAGACTAACTCCTAACCACTGGGGAGATAGCTTCTCATCTTCATGAGGGAAATATCGTGAGATTTCCCAGAAGTCTCAGGAGAAAGCCATGCCCACTTAGAGGCCTCATTGGCAACTCATTGGCTATCTCCAGATTATCAGGCTAGACTCCACCCCTATATTTCAATCATAAAATTAACATAAGCACATGACTACCACAAGCCTTATGATGTAGCCAGTGGAGTGTGTTGTGCACCATTAAAGAGCAAAAATCTAAGGTCTGGGTTGTCTGTAACACACTGTGTCACCAAGTTCTGGATATACAAAAAAAATCTGATAAGGTTTTTAAAAAATCCAATCAGGAACATGATATCAGGTGTATTCTCTGCCTGGATTCATATAAATAATAGTAAGCATTTTTTCCCCATTGGCAGCTGGCCCACCTAGTTTACCCACCAACAGAAATGTAATCACTTTCTGGAAGACAAGCATGCCCCAGCCCCACCATCCCTTGACTTGAAATTCCAGTGAATTTTGCCAATCATTCTTATAGGAATGCCTGTTAATGGGAGGTGATTGCAGAACAATGTCATATGGCAGGAATTGATTAGTCTGCACCCTTTCCTCCTGCATGAGAAACTGACCAAGGCTTAGGTGAGGCATCCCCTGTTTAAGCTACTTCTTAAACTGCACCATTTAGAGTATATGAATCATGAGCACTAGGCAGACACAGTACCTCATTGATTGGGAGACCGGATTAGAAAACTACATGACCCGAGAACACATACTTGTCTTTATGTTTACTCTTATAATGTTGGTCTCTTTCGATATATGTCTTTTTTGTGATTGATTGTGCTTAGCATAATGGTTTCCAGGTCCATCCACATCATGATGTGTCTTGTGGTTTCATCTCTGCTTTTTAGGCATGTATAGGATTCCTTACATGGATGTGCCAATGTTTCTTAATTCATTCTTCAACTTATGAGTGTTTGGAGATTTTCCAGTTTCTTGCAATTGTGAACTGTGCTGCAAGGAACACAGAAGAGTATGTATCAGTTTGTGTCATGTCCTTTATTTGTTTGAAGTATATGAGGGGGTACCCCCCCAAAACAGAAAGAAATCTCTGTTGAACAGAACTTTCATAGTACACATTTTCCCACTAGGTGAGCATCAAGTAATTCTCTCTGAGTTAGTGTATCCAGCGGTGTCATCTGTGAAGATTCTCTCTGGTCACAGTATATTTTCCCCCTAAAATCAGTTTTGCTTTGTGGTAGATATATAATCATTTGTCAATTTGAAGATTAAGAGTCTGCTCTGTTAATTGGGTCGTAGTCAATGAGGTTTCTGTGTGGGCATAGCCTTCCCCTTATTGGGTCTGGGAATTCTGGTATTTCGTCCTTGGAATTGGAGACTCTCTGCTCACATTCTAGGAGACAGACCAGCTGATAAGACACATGGACTCACCCTGATGCATCTCTGGGTGCTGGAGAAGTCATGCAGAGATCCCTGCCAGTGCTCAGATGTTTACAATGCCACTAGATCCAAAGATTTTCTTCCCCCTGGCCTGTGATTGTCTTGCATTTGGCATCATTGCATGTGTTTTGTGAGTCTGAACAGGACTTCACAGACTGATATTGGACATATTGGCCAACCTTGGGCTTATGGACTTGATCGGGGGTGTTTTCTCAATGTCCAGTTGCTCTTGTATATAATCCTTGTTCTTATACACATATGTATATCTATGAATTTCTCTAGTCTACCCAGACTAACACACATTTCCACCTCATTTTCTGTAATGGCCGATTTAAGAGGATAGCATTCAACTGTGAAATTTTGTTTCCTGCTCAGGACAAATGTCACAGAAATTGCTGTGATGTTAAACACATCTTACAAAGAGAGCGCTATGGGAAAAACTCACGTGTACAAGTGGTTTTCTCATTCCAAAAAAGGTGAAATGTGGACTGATGACAAACTTCATTCAGAAAATTATCAACTTCCCAAACAGATGAAATGTGATAAAATTCATGCACAAAATTCATGTTTGAAGACTGACACTGATGGACCATTGAAGAGATGGGGAAGCTTTCTGGACTAACTTGGAGTTCAGCTAAGTGAATTTTAATGGAAGATTTGGGAGTGAGAAGGGTCACTGGAAATTTGTGCCTTGGGTTCTGAATGACCAGGAAAAAGAAAGTCAAGTGGAAACATGCTGTGTTGTGAAAGAACACTTTCTACATGGCAACTCCAACTTTATTTCCAAGATCATTTCTAATGATGAGACATGGTGCTATTCTGAAAACCCTGAAAGCAAACATAAATCAAGCCAGTGGAAATGCCATTGTTGCCTCACCAACACCCCTCCACCACCCCAAAAAAAACTCTCATCAGGTCAAATTAAAGATCAAGACAATACTTTCTTGTTTGTTTGTTTGTTTGCTTTCATGTGAGAGTGTTAGCCCATTTGTAGTTCACTACACCAGGCCAGCCTAATAATCAAGCTTTCTACTTAGAGTTCTGAAATGATTGCAGAACAGTGTGTGATCAAAAAAAGGCCTGATTTGTGGCAGATGGGGGACTGGTTTTGCCACCATGACAATGTACCTGTTCATGCAGCCACCTCAGTGCACCACTTTTTAGTGAAAGAACAGCATGCATCTCTCAGCCCATGCACCTTACCCACCTGACCTCACTCCATGTGACTTCTTTTTGCTTTCTTGAATTAAGGGGGACAAGAAAGTTCAGTGATTTGATGACATAGTAGAATTGAAGAAAAAGACAAGGGAGGTGCTGTCAGCCCATCAAGTAGATGAGTTTGAAAATGTTTCCAAGAATGGAATCAAAGATTTGACAAATGTATTAAGTGCAATGGCGAGTACTCTAAAGGTCATAAGGTTGTTGTAAAAAAATTAAATACATAACTTTGGGGTAGGGGGATTCGGGTTTGGGGCAGTAACTCCTATTCCCCTCATATACCCAACAAAAGTATTGCTGAGCTATAGGGGATTTCTATTCCCAGTGGGTTTAGGTAGCACCATGTCACTTTTTTACAGCGGCCTTACATGGATAGAAGCCCACAAGCCATGTTTTAGAGTTCCAATTTCCCCACACTCCTAGCATTTGCTGTTTTCTGTGTGTTTTTTTTTAGTTGTGGTATGGTTAAGGATCTACAGTAATAAATCATTGTTGTTTTGATGAAGTCTTCTGAATGGTTAGTAATCATGAACATTTTTCCCCCAATAATTTTATTGGGGGCTCTTACAGCTCTTATAACATCCAATACATCATTGTATCAAGCATATTTGTACACATGCTGTCATCTTCTTTTTCAAATATTTTCTATTTGAGCCCTTGGTATAAGCTCCTCTTTTCCCTTCCTTTTTTTTTATAAATCATTTTATTGGGGGGCTCATACAACTCCCAACATGATCAATACATACATCAATTGTATGCAGACCACATTTTGCACACTTATTGTCATCATCATTTTCAAAACATTCTTCCTCCATTTAGGCCCCCAGTAGCAGCTCCCCATATTTTCCCTCACTCCCCACTCCCCCTCCCCCATGAACACTTAATAATTTACAAATTGTTATTACTTTTTCATATTGTACACTGTCTGATATGTGCCTTTACCCACTTTCCTGTAGTCCATATTCCAGGGAGGAGGTTATATGTAGATCCCTGCAATTGGTTCCCCCTTTGTACTCCACCCTCCTTCCACCCTCCTGGTATTACCACTCCCCCCACTGGTCCTGAAGGTATCATCTAGCTTAAATTCCCCATTTTTGATCATGAGCATTTTTAAATGTACTTGTCAGCCTTTCGTGATTAGCAACCCCATGCATAACTACCACAATAATAGGGCTTCTAAGAGAAAAGTAAACATAAGGGGGAAAGAAAATTTGAAGAAAGAAAAAAAGGAATTTAAGAAAGAACAGATTAAAAAAAACAAAAGATGAGAAAGGGAAGGGGAAAAAAGAGGAAGAAAGAAGGAAGGAAGGAAGGAAAAAAGGAAGGAAGGAAGGTGAAAACTATAGGAGATAGGCCTCTGTGGCAGTCATGTGCTTATGTTAATTTCATGATTGAGATGTAGGGGTGGAGTCTAGCCTGTTAATCTGGAGATAGCCATTGAGTAGCCAATGAGGCCTCTATGTGGGCGTGGCTTTCTCCTGAGACTTCTGGGAAATCTCGCGATATTTCCCTTATGAAGATGAGAAGTTATCTTCCACAGTTGTTGGGAGCTAGTTTCAGAAACAAGGAATTATGCACAAGACAAGATGGCAGTTTCCAAGCTGCTGCAGGAGTTGGAGGAGAAGCCACACGTCCTTGCCCTGATGGAATCAGACCTCTGAAGCTGGAGAAACCATGGGGAGAACCCTGCCAGCGATGACTTGCTTCTACCACCACTGGATGCTGTTGGTGGACCCTGAGCTTGGAAATGAGGAGCCATGGTGGACCCCTGCCGGCGCCGGGACTCTGTACCCACTGACCTGTGACTTTGTGAGTCGGAAGGAGACTTTATAGACTGATATTGGGCATATAGGTTAATATCGGACTTATGACTTTGAATTGGACTGGGCTGGGATGCTTTCTCAATGTTCCATTCCTCTTGTATATAAACTTTTTCTTTATATCCATATGCGTGTCTATGAAATTTGTTCCTCTAGTCTACCCAGACTAACACAGCCTCCCAAGGTCCTCGGGAGATGGTGGTCATGGGAATAGGTGAGACAACTTGTTCTAGATGGAGTTCTTTATATGTTATCTGGGACCAGGGCACCTGATCTCGTATCTCCTCAAATGGTGGCTGAGATCAGAGTTCTCATTCTATGAAGGAATTTTCTCAGGTCCTCTGAGAAGCTGGTTATGGAAGAAGCTGTAGGTGTCACTGTGTTTCTTGCCAGTCTGATGAGGGGGCGTGCCATACAGACATGGGAGTAATTCACAAGGGGCCCAATCCATAAAGTACCCAATGCATGAGGCACAACTTAGGCCTTCAACAGTGCATGGACTGCACAGCAGAAGCTGTCGACATCACATGGGTAGGTAAGGGTGAGGGTTGGCCACGCTTCTGCTCACCAGGAGGCTACAGTGAACAAGGGAGGATCCTCCCACCAGCCCCTGCTGTGCCAGGCCACTGACAACGGAAGGCTGGTGAAAAAAATTCAAGATGGTGAAATGGGCACTGTGTCAGGCCAGTTAACAGTTCACCCTTCTGCCTCCTTTCTGTTTAGTTTTGTTCAGCTTCTTCTCTGCTTAGTATTCAATACATTTCCCTATCCTTTCCCCTGAAGTTCGGAGTTCCCAAATTACCATCAGTAACTATTTCATTAGGTTTATCTTGTCTCTTCAGTGTATGATGTGTGCTTAGTTGACCATATTGCTAGAAGTCTAGTCCTTTTCTATCTTAGAAGTTTTCATATAAATATGCTTGCAAACCAGGCAGCTACATCAGATACAGGATTCTATGTCTATATTTTTTGTGATGTCCAGAACTAAAGTTGCTGTAAGGAAATAGCTCAAAGCCAGTACAAATAAGTTTCTAAAATGAATGGCAGTCTGTTGTTGGAATTAACCAGCAAGACCTGAAGTCATACTGGCCAGGTTCAATTTCTGGCTCTCCCCATATCTCACTAAGACTTCTGTAAAACTGTGTAATATTTGCCTCATAAAGGTGGTGTAAAGAATAAGTAATGCTACATAGAAACATATGACCACCATGCTGGCCAAAAGGACTACCAATACACCTTAATTAATGTGATTAATGGGAGTCCTGGTTATGAGTTGGGCTGTTAATGGCAAGGTCAGCAGTGTGAAATCGACAGTTGCCCTGAGGGGAAAGATGGGGCTGTCTACTCCCCAGTTCCTCTATGAGTCTTAGAAACTCATAGAGGCATTTCCACCCTGTCCTAAGGGGTGGTTACGAGTCAGCATTGACTGAATGGCAGTGAGTTTGGGTTGTGAGCTAATGTGCCTCGGGGGTCCCTGGTGGCACAAGTGGTTGGAAGCTGTAGGTGTGGTGTGTAAGAAAGACCTGGAAATCGACTTCAGTAAAGATTGCAGTCAAGAAAACCCTGGGGAGCATTTGCTTCTACTACATAAGATACATGTATGCAACTGCATGCATGGCAACTGGCTCAATGGAAAAGTGTTTAGATTTTTGGTTTTAAAGCAATTCATGAAATATTTAAAAAATAATGAAAAAATAGAGATATACATACACACAAATGATTTCCACCTGAATATTGTGCCGCCAATTCTCACAATATCTATTATATGTTTGGGTTAAGATATTGTGGCAGCAGACTCCTGCCAAGAATGAATCTGGTTATATGCTTAGGAAGTTTTCTGGGAGTACCTCCACAAAACAATTAATAGCAATTTCTTCTGCGGAAAGAAAGGCTTTTTAAAAAAATCATTTTACTGGGAAATAGATCTATTTTTTAAAATCATTTTGCAACTCTTATCACAATGCATCTATCCATCAAGTCAAGCACATTTGCTGCCTGCATCATCCTCAAAACACTTGATTTCCACTTGAACCCCTGGTATCAGCTCCTCATTTTTCCCTGCCTCCCCTCCCCCTTCATAAATCCTTGATAATTTATAAATTATTATTATTTTGTCATATCTTACACTGCTCAATGTCTCATTCTTCTGTTGTCCATCCCCCAGTAAGGGGTTTATATGCAGATCCTTGTAATCAGTTCCCTCCCCCTTTCTACCTCACCCTTCCTCAACCCTGCTGGTATTGTGCTCTCACCACTGGTCCTGAAGGCTTCATTGATCCTGAATTCCCTGAGTTTCCAGTTCCTATCTGTACCAGTGTACATCCTCTGGTCTAGCCAGATTTGTAAGATAGAATTGGGATCATGGCAGTGGGGTGGAGGAGGAAACATTTAAGAACTAGAGGGAAGTTCTATGTTGTATCATTGCTATAATGCGCTCTGACTGGCTCATCTCTTCCCAATGACTTTCATAAAGGGATTTCCCATTGCCTTCAGTTGCTCTGGGTCCACACTCCAGGCTCTCCCTCATTCACAATAATATGACTTTTTGATCTTTGAAGCCTGATACCCGATCCCTTCTGCACCTCAGAATCATGCATGCTGGCATGCTTCTTCCATGTGGCCTTTGTTGCTTCTTAGCTAGATGACTCCTAGTTTATCTTCAAGACTTTAAGACCCCAGATGCTATATCTTTTGATAGCAGAACACAATCGGGTTTTGTGACAGTCATGTGTTTATGTTAATTTTATGATTGAAATGTGGGGGTGGAGTCTAGCCTGTTAATCTGGAGATAGCCACTGAGCAGCCAATGAGACCTACGTGTGCGCATGGCTTTCTCCTGAGACTTCTGGGAAATCTTGCGATATTTCCCTTGTGAAGATAAGAAGCTGTTGTTGAGAGTTAGTCTCAGAGATGATGAATGACAGATAAGACAAGATGGCAGTGTCTGAGAAGCTGGAGAAGCCACATGGCTTTCCCTGATGAAGCCAGACCTCTGACAGTGGAGAGTTCACGTGGAGACTCCTGCCAGCGATGAGTTGTTTCTGTCCCCACTGGATGCTGTTGATGAACCCTGAGCCCTGGAAGTGAGGAGCCATGGGGAGACCCCTGCCAGCACCGGGATTCTGCACCCAATGACCTGTGACTTCATGAGTCAGAAAGAGGCATTATAGACTGGTATCGGGCATATGTGCTAATATAGGACTTATGATTTTGAACTGGATTGGGTTGGGATGCTTTCTCAGTGTTCCATTCTTTTGTATATAAACCCTTTCCTTATATCCATATGCATGTATATGAAATTTGTTCCTTTAGCCTACCCGGACTAACACAGTTTTCTTCACCACATTTACTATGTACCCACTTTGCCTTCAGCAATTGTGTTGGGAAGTTGAGCATAATGGAATGCCAGTTTAATAGAACAAAGTGTTCTTTCATTGAAGGAGTACTTGAGTGGAGGCCCAATATCCATCTGTTATCTTAATACTAAACCTGTAAATATATGGAGATAGATCTATTTCCCATCATATATATGTATATGTATATATATATCTGCATTTAGACCTCTGCATTTAGACAATACCCTTTGTCTCTTAGTTCTTCCCTCTCTTTCCTTTTATTTTCCTCTTGTCCCACTATCATGCTCAGCTTTCCTTTGGGTTTCAGTACTTCCTCTAAGTTACATCGCCCTTGATCAAGCTCTACCAGATCTCTTACACTCTCCTCACCACTGATTTTGGATCACTTGTTGTTCCCTTTTCCCTGGGTTTGTTAGCACCACTTCCTTTTCCTCACATCCCCTCTCCCATGTCCAAACAGGTCCCATTGTTTTCTCCTCCAGATGGTTTATCCAGACAATCTTATTTAGATGGCACCGGAGATATAATAATATGCACAAAAACAAGACAGAGAAAAACAAAAGCAACAAAAGAAAAACAAAACAAAACAACTAAAAACCAATGACCAATAAAAAAGCCTGTAAATAGTTCAAGGTCTATTTGTTGACCTTTATGAGTATTTCCAGTAGAGTCTGATGGGGTGCCACACTCTGACCCCAGAGTCTACTTTTGGTAATCCCTCCAGACTTCCTTTCTCTGCTCCTCTTGCTGTTCAACTTGTTGCACGCCCTTAGGGTTTTGCTTCAGTGTAGTGGTGGGGTCATATTGGGCACAATTCCCACATTGTGCCTCCATTGTTGTGCCCTATAGGGCTATGAGTCAGTGAGGGATGTCGTGTCTCATAGTGGTGCTTGCCATGTGGTCTTCTCTGTACATTGGCTACTCCAAACAGGAATATTGTCCTCAAGGCTTGGTGGACCAGAATGTGCTCTACTCAGGAAAGGAAGGCTTTCATTTACATTTTATATATTTCTTAAGTATTTCTATTTCCGCTGTGTACTGGTATGCATTGTCACTGTCTTTGACCTTAACAGACATTATTAACACACGAGGTACTTTTCAAATGAAAAAGCATAGGTTTCTGAGAGACTGTCATATAAACGAAAGCTACATTCACAGCCATAAATAGAGACACACAGGGCCATCTTCAAGTCATCATAGGTAGATGTTGACCTGCCTGAGGGGTCTGGACTCTTTGCCCTCATCACCTGTACCACCTTCTGGGTATGTGCTGTATGATGATGGGCTCATGTGACTTGGGGTCAGTCAGGTCTGATGTGGGGCATTCGTCTGTACTGGTGTGGCTTGCCACCTTGGAGGCCTGTCACTTTTCTTGCTACTCTTCCGTTTCTTGACTTCGACTGGTGCCATGATACAAAATTCTTGCCAAATCTGCTGCCATTGAGTTGGCCTCTTTTCAGACGGTGTTGCTGCGGGGTGCCTTTGAGCCAGTTCTAAATTATAGCAAGGCTCTGTGCAACTGAATGAAACACACCCCAGTGGGTGGAGACCTAGCCTCAAGATCATTCTTGTGTTTCAACCCATTATTACAGCTACTGTGCCAAATCATTTTGTCAAGAGTTTTCCACTTTTTTGCTGCTTCACCAAGAATGATGTCCGAGTCCAAGGACTTGTCTCTCCTGCTGATAACCCCTATTGCAACCCGAGAAAGAGTTTCTGAAACAAAATCCTTATGGATGACAACCTAGAATAGGGGGAAGAGAGGGAGTTGAAACACATGACTTTTTTCTCACTCCCCTGACTTTTTGATCAGTCAATTCATAAACATTGTAATTTTTCCATAATAATTTTTTAAAATGAAGAACATGTTAGTATTTGTTAGATCATAAAATTTGCTTTCTGGCTCTATTTATGCCCTCTTCATGTCTGGGTTTCTGTGCATCTTAAAAAGAAAGCATTCCTAACCTAGTCCAAAATAGTTTTTTAAAACAAACTAACGAAATAACTTACCATCAGGAAATTCTACCTCACAGTCTAAACCCTTTGTGGCTGGGTGAATTTTCTCTGATTTGTCAGCAATTCAGATCTGCTTCCAGGAAATGCTCTTCCAAATCCTAGGAAAAATATATATTTTTCCTCAACCTTACTTTTTCCTAAATAATCATGAATGAGTTAGCTTATTTGGGGAGGTTTGTGGTTCTTTTAATTTTTATCACTTAAAAATTATGTCTGGAGGCTGAGCCCCAGTGGCATAGGAGTTGTGCGCGGGACTGCAGCCCACTGGGTTGGAGGTTCAAATCTAGCAGCAAGGCTAAGCCTCCTACTCCCACCACCAGAGGGCAGTGATGCCCCCCCACCAAAAAAAAAATTATGTGTGGATCTGAAGACTTTTCCACTGAGCCTTCCTGGGATCAGCATGACTTGCAACTGTTGTACCGAGCTCTGCAGTCTAGGGATAGTCTAATTGGTTGAGTCCTACTCTATATTCTCTAGAATAGCAATACATGGGGATTGGTACATTCAAGTTTGGGTGAGGAGATCTTTGCAGACATACTTCCTTGGCACTGAAAGTCATCTAATAACAATAGTTCATGGTCAAGAGAGAATGAGCTTTGCCATAATTACTATTTAAACACTGGAGGCAAGCTACACCCTAAGGGAATTCCCCCTTTTAATGGCTTGGCTGATTACATCAGACCACTGTTATGAAAAAATATCACATTCTTGTGTGTGTGTGTGTGTGTGTGTAAAGAGACCCTTTTTTATTATTGAATCATTTTATTGGGGGCTCATACAACTCAGCACAATCCATCCATACATCCATTGTATTCAAAGCACATTTGTACCTTTGATGCCATCCTCATTCTCAAAACATGTTCCTTCCACTTGAGCCCCTGGTATTGGTTCCTCATTTTTCCACCCCCTCCCTACTCTCCCTCTCTCATAAATCCTTGATAATTTATAAACTATTATAACTTTTTCAAATGCTGTCTGATATCTCCCTTCGCCCTTCTCCGTTGTCAGTACCCCAGGGAGGAGGTTATAGGTATATCCTTATAATCAGTTCCCCCTTTCTACTCCACCCTCCCTCCAGCCTCCCAGTGTCACCACTCTCCCCACTGGTCCTAAAAGGGTCATTTGTCCTATTATATTATGGAAGTGCAACCACTCAGGTTTCTGCCAAGGCATTGAGAACTGTGGTTTATCCATATCGTCACATAACATTAACCATCACAGGTTGGTATAGTGGGGTCTTTAGGGCTCTCTTTTGATTCTATTAGATAATTAACAAGTTAAATGGAGCTGGAGAAAATCTTGGACATTTCTTACCCACCCCTTTTCCCTCTCTGTTTCCAAACTCACCAATCCATCCTTCCAACTTTCATTCAGTTTTATATCCAGCCCTAGAAATGAATTTTCTCACAGTGATCTTATATGCAAGTTATTAAAACTGTTATCTGATGTTGACAAAAAGGTCACCTTTGTCAGGGCTGTCCCCAATCCCAAGTAGGTGGACACCCCCTCTTTGCCCCCAAACACCACCACTGCTCCCAGAACAATGCCCTTCAGAGGTCAGCACCTCTCAGGTCAGCTAGCTCCAGGAGAAGGGTGCTTCTGATTAGAGCACACCAGGAGCGAACAAAGGGGGAAGGGGAGAGAGTGGAGCACATTCTGGCCTACCAAACCCTGAAGACAATATTCCTACTCAGAGTAGCCAATGCACATCAAGGACCAAAGGGCTGGCCTCACTGTGAGACACAAGGTCCCTGACTAACCCATAGCACTATAGGGGACAACACTGGAGACACAGTGTGGAAACTGTGCCCAATCTGACCCCACCAAACTACTGAGGCAAAACACTAAGGGTATGCAGCAGAGCAGCAAGGGGAACAAAGCAATGAAGTCCCCAGGGAATGCCAAACATAGACTTTGGGGCCACGGCATAGCATCCTGTCAGACTTGATTGGAAAGCATTCCTAAAGGTCAACAAAGAACCCTCGCTATTTATAGGCTTTTCTTTTGTTGTTGTTTTGATTTTTTGTTTATTTTCTTTTGTTGTTTAGCTCTGCTATGTCTTATTCTTACTATTGTCTCTGTATGTTTACCTACATCAGATAAGCTGGATAAACAGTCCAGAGAAGAAAACAATGGGACCAATGGTTCTGGGGAGACACAGGAGAAGGTAAGGAGGGGGGAAGGAAGGTGGGTATCAACAAATTTAGGGACAAGGGAACAACAAGTAATCTAAAATCAATGGCGAGAAGACCATAGGATGCTTGGTGGAGCTTGATCAAGGGCAATATAGCTAAGAGGAATTAATGAAACCTGAATGAAGGCCAAATATGAGAGTGGGACAAGAGGAAAGTAAGAGAAAATAAAGGAAAGAAGTAGGAGGCAAAGAGCATTTATTGAGGTCTAAATATAGGCAAGTACATATGTAGATATATTTATAATGATAGGAAAATAGATCTAGGTACATATATTTTTATTTAAGTGTTAAGGTAGCAGATGGACATTGATCTTCCGTGCATCAACACTTTATTCTAATAACCCAACATTCTGTCATGCTACCTTCCTGACATGATCACTGAAGACATAATGGGTGCATAAGCAAATGTGATGAAGAAAGCTATCAAAAGATATAGCACTTGGGTTCTTAAATACTTAAAGATAAACAAGCAGTAATCCAGCTGAGAAACAACAAAGCTCACTTGGAGGAAGCACACCAGCTTGTGTGATCATGAGGTGTCGATGGGATCAGGTTTCAGGTATCAAAGACTCAGCACAAAAAATCATATCAATGAGAATGAGGGGGAGCACAGAGTGAAGACCCAAAGCCCATCCATAGATAATTGGACATCCCCTTTCAGAAGGGTCACAAGGAAGTGATGAGACAATCAGGGTGCAATATAGCACCAACAAAACATACAGCTTTTCTCTAGTTCTGTAATGTCTCTTCCCTCCCTGCACTATCATGACTCCAATTCTACCTTACAAATCTGGCTAGACCAGAGTATGTACACTGGTACATATAAGAGCTCAACATACAGGAAATCCAGGACACATATAAACTCCTCAGGACCAATAATGAGAGTATCTATACCAGGAGGGTAAAAGTAAGGTGGTAGAGAGATAGGGACAATGGATGGAAATGATCAGCTTATAACCCTCTGTGAGTGGGTGGGGAGGGGACAGATAATAGAAAAAAATGAGTAAAGGGAGAGAGCAGTTGGTGTTAGACATGAAAAATCTTTTTGTAAGTTGTCAAGGGTTTATGAGGGAGTGAAGGTGGGGGAGGGTGAAAAATGAGCTGATACCAAGAATTCAAGTGGAAAGAAAATGTTTTGAAAATGATGATGGCAACATATGCACAAATGTGCTTGACACAATGAATGTATGTATGGATTGTGATAAGAGATGTATGAGCCTCCATTACTATATATATAGATATATATTAAGAGATCACCTTTCCCAAGAACATGTGATGTTCATTAATACCCACTAAATGAAAGAGAGCGTTTGCTCCTGAGTTCCTTTAACTACTTATTGGCATGAGTACGAACTGGAATCATAAAACCCAGATTGAGCCAAGGAAGCCCAAGGATGACTTTCTTACTGAAGGACTTCATAATAGAACCTAAATAGTATGCCTCCTCCACCCACTTAAACATGCTTGTTGAATTATCTTTGTAGTCTCAGATTGGCTATAGTTGACAGGATCAAAGCTTTAAAAACAAATTTGCTGTATAGCGAGGATTATGTTCACAATACCCTACTAGATCCATGGAGAAAGATATGGAGAACTAATGTCTTTTTACGTGCCAGAAACCATTCATTTCAAAAGAGAGCAAAATCAATTTAGTACAAGAGAAAATGGATGCATCTAAAGAAGGGGAAATGTGGTTATGAAGGATTGGAAGTGTAAGGTGAATTGGAAACTTGTGTTAGGATAGATTAGAGAAACAAATTTATAGACACCCATCTGTGTATTAGAAAGAGCTTTACATTCAAGAGCAATTGAGTACTGAGAAAGCATCCCAACCTAGTCCAGATCGAGTCCATATGTCTGATATTAGCCCATATGATACCAATCTATAAATTTCTCTTCAGACTCACAAAACACATGCAATGACATCAAATGCAGGATGGTCACAGGCCAGTGCATGGAAAGGTTTGTGGATTCAGTGGTGGTAGAAGCATCTTAGTGTTGGCAAGGGTCTCTACGTGGCTTCTTCATTTCCAGGGCTCTAGTGTGGCTCCACGTGTGTTGTCAGGTGTAATGTCTCCCGGGAGTGAGCATGTGTCCCGATTTCAGAGGGTTTTTTTTTTTACCTCTTTTGGTCCTTCAAATGAGGTCATCAAGCTGTGACCTGTTTGACAGACTAAACTCCATCCCATTGACACTTTAACCTCAAATTAACAACTGATTATGTAACTACCACACTTGTTGTGACTAAAGGTGGTAAGGCAGAAAGATCAACAATTATTTCATTTTATTGAGATTCATATTAATCTACCTACAGAAAAAAATGTGAAATGTGATGCTTTCTGGAGACAAACATTACTCATAACCCAAAAACAATGAGAAGAAAGGTATGAGGGTCAATATGAAAGGAGAGCTATTTTGGACACCAATGGACCTTTTCATGTTACTATACACCTTTGTATTAAAGTGACCAGACATCTCGCTTTTTAACATTTTCCCGCATCCTGTGGCATTTTAAACTTAAAATAAATATATCACAATAATATTTTTGCTTTCTATGAACATTTTTGTTGCTCCATATAGACAAAATTTTTAATCAAGAGCCCCCTTGCCCCCTCCCCCCCAAGGTCAATGGTGTCCCGCTTAAAATCTGGTCACTTTAAAATTAGTTGGAAGATTTGGGGTTTGAGTTTACCCCTCGAATTCTCTGCATAGCATTAAAAAAGCTTTTCTGAAACCTCTGATATAATCTTTGCTACAATCAGCTATTCATTAGCTTCTCATAAAGTGTAATATGTAAAATCTATATGTATCACAACCTCAGCACAGAATAAGGACCCCTGTTGGTACAGCGAGCTTTGCACTGGCTGCCAATCTCATGTGGGCAGTTGAACTCCACAAGCTGCTCTGAAGGGAGAAAGTTGAGCCTTTCTGCTCCTGTTAGATTTGCTGCTATTGCGGTTAGGCGCCATCAAGCCAGTTCTACTCATAGCGACTCTGTCCAAGAGAACAAAGTAGAACCCAGTCCTGTGCCGTGCCCACAATTCTCCTTATGTCTGAGACCAGGCTTGCAGCCACGGTGTTACTCCATTTTGTCAAAGGCCTTCTTCTTTGTTGTTCTTCTACTTTCCCAAGCATGACGTTATTCTCCAGGGACTAGTCTCTCCTGATAACACGACCAGAGGGCATGCGATGAAGTCTCACAGCCTTGTTTCCAAAGAGTATCTGCTTGGACTTTTTGTAAGGCACATGTTTGTTCTTTTTGCAGTGTAGGTGCTTTCAATATTCTTCACCAACATTATAGGTCAAATTCATCAGTTTTTCTTCAGTCTTCCTTACTCAAATTTCAACTTTCACATGCATAGGACATGTCTGACATTACCATGGATTAGGTCAGGTGTATCTCAATCCTCAAGTAACACCATTGCTTTTCAACATTTACCCAATGCGATGCATGCTTTGATATCTTGACTGCTGTCTCCATGAGCAGTGATTGTGGATCCAAGCAAGATAAAATCCTCCACAATTTCAATTCTTTCTCTGTGTAGCCGAATGTTGCCTGCTAGTCCAGTTGTGAGAATTTTGGTAGCCCTTATATTGAGTTGTAATCCACACCAAAAACTTCATCAGTAGGTATTTCAGTTCTCACTTTCAGCAAGATGATGTCATCTGCATGCCGCAAGTTGTTAAGCTTTCCACCGATCCTGATGCTGTATTCTTCTTCATGTATTTCACCTTCTCTGATGACTTGTTCAGCATAGACTGAATAAGTATCATGAATGGATAAAACTCTGAGGCACACTTTTCCTGAATTTAAACCATGCAGCATCCCCTTTTTGATTCATACAACTGTTTCTTGATTAATGTACAGGTTTGGCATGAACAATTAAGTGCTCAGAAATTCCCATTCTTCTCAAGGTTATTCAAGTTTGCTGTGACCACACAATCAAATGTCTTTGAATAGTCAATGAAACACAAGGAAACATCTTTCTGGTATCTCTATTTTCAGCAACGATGCATCTGACATTAGCAATGATACCACTTGCACTACATCCTCCTCTGAATCCAGCCTGGACCTCTGGCAGCTCTCTGGCAATGTATTGCTACCATTACTGGATGATCCTCTGTAAAATTTTACTTGCATGCAATATCCATAATATTGTTCAATAATTTGAAAATTCTGTTGGGTCGCCTTTGTAATGGGTACAAATATGGATCTCTTCCAGTCAGTTGGCCATTTAGTTATTTTCCAAATTTCCTGGCTTAGACCAATGAGTGTTTTCAGTGCTACCTCAACTTTTTGAAACATTTCAGTTGGTATTTAAAAAATTTCCATAACCTTGCTATCAGCTTATGTTTTCAGTTCAGCTTGGATTTCCTTCTTCAGTACTATTGGTTCTTGTACATATGATACCTCTTGAAATGGTTACAGGTAGAATCGTTCTTTTTGGTGTAATGGCTCTGCTTATTCTTTCCATTTTATTTTGACTTCCTGCATCATTCAATATTTTTCCCAAAGAATCTTTCAATATTGCAACTTTAGGTAGGGACTTTTTTTTTTCTTCCTTTAAGTTCCAGGCATGCTAAATGTGTTCCTTTTTGATTTTCTAAATCTAGTTCTTTGCATATTTCAGAATTGTATTAGTCTGGGTAGACTAGAGAAACAAATACATAGACACTCATATGTATATAAGAAAGATGATTGTATACAAGAGCAATTGAACATGGAGAAAACATCCCAGCCCAGTCCAGTCCAAGGTAGTAAGTCTGATATTAGTCTGTATGTCTGATACCAATCTATAAGCCCTCTTCAGACTCATGAAGCACTTGCAATGACGTCATGATAATCACAGGCCAGTGGGTGCAGAGTCTTGTGTATCTAGTGGTGGTAGAAGCATCTCAGTGCTGTCAGGAGCCCATCGCTCCTACAGTTTCCAGGGATCAGGGTCTATTATTCTCCTGCCATGTGTCTTGTTAGCTACAATATCTCCCAGGGAGAGATCCAAGAGAGATAGTGTCTCCTGTCTCTAAAAAGGAATGACCAGATTTCCAAGAATTCTCAGCAAAGAAGGCCATGCCCACGCAGAGCTCTCAGTGACTATCTCCAGAATATCAGATTAGACTCCACCCCTACACTCTTAGTCCTTTAATTGACACCAGATTAGGTGACTGTCACAAGTGTAATAATTATTTTATTTTCTCGAGTTGCTCTGTGAAATGATCTGTTGAGTTCTTTGATTTCATTATTTCATCCCTCTACTTAAGCTATTGCACATTTAAGAGCAAGTTTGACAGTCTTTTCAGATATTCCCTTTGATCTTTTCTGTCTTCAAGAATGAACTCTTGATATCCTTTCACAGCTCATCAGGTCATCTGTCATTACTGTTTAGTGCAACTAAGATGCATCTTAAGATGTTTCTTAAGATGTTCTCACAATTTGGGTGGGATATACTCAAGGTAGCTGCTGATATTGAATTTCTCTATCATCTCTTCCCACTGGTGTAGTCAATTTGATTTCTGTGTATTCCATTTGGAGAAGTTCATTTCTACAGCTGCCTTTTGTGCTATTGTTAAAAGTATCTGCTATGAACAAGTCATTGATCTTGCAAAATTCTATCATGTGATCTCCAGCTTCATTTTTATAGCCAAAGCCATATTTTCCAACGACTGCTCCCTTTGTTTCCATATTTTTCATTCCAACCACTGATAATTATCAGTGCATCTTGATCGCATGTTTAATCAGCTTTAGACCAAAATTGCTAGTAGAATTCTTGAATTTCTTTAGCATTAGTTTTTATGGTTGGTGATAAAATTGAATAATAGTTGTATTGATTGGATTTCCTTGTATGTAGATAAACATTCTTCTATAACATGGCATTGAACTTCAAGAGAGTATCTTGAAATATCCTTTTTGATAAGAAATGGAAAGCCATTCACAATGATTGCATCATTTCCAGAAAAGCAAACCATATGATTTTCCAATTCAAAATGCCCAATACCAAACACCTAGAATATAGTTATTATGTATTACATTTCATTTTTAATAACTTCCAATTTCCCAGATTCATACTTGATGCAATCTAAATTCCAAATTCTTTTTGGGAGCTCATACAACTCTTATCACAATCCATACATATGTCCATTGTATGCCAAGCATATTTATACATTTGTTGCTATCATTATTCTTAAAATATTTGCTTTCTACTTAAGCCCTTGGTATTAGGTCCTCATTTTCACCTCCCTCTCCACTCCTCTCTGCCTCATGAGCCCTTGATAATCCATAAATTATTATTGTCATATCATACATTGTCAAATGTCTCCCTTCACCCACTTCCCTATTGTCCATCCATATTCCAATTATTGACTGATGTTTGCACCTGTTTTCTTCTCATTTTGAGCTTATGTCCTGCCAGCAATTGAAGGTCCTGAAGCATTTGTTCCTATAGTCTTTATTCCTTCCATGTCATCATGGTCGACTCTTCTTTGAGGAGGCAGCTCTTCTTCAGTCATACTTGAGTGCCTTCTGACCTGAAGGACCCATCTTCTGGCACTATCTCTGACAATGTTCTGCCTTTAATCATTATATTTTCAGTAACTGACAATGTTTCGATGTCATCCATATGATTTTCACTGGTTCATTCCTCTGAAATGAGTGATCAATTCCTTCTTGGTAGTCTGTCCTTAGTCTGGAAGTTGTGTTAGGCAGGATTCTGTAGAGAAATTAAAACCAGGACACTTATAATGTTAGATAAATAGATGATAGATATATAACAGAGGACTCAGTTAGACTCACTTTTGTGGAACAGCTAATATACTGGAAGTTCTTCAACTCATGTGGACTGCCAGCACCCAGGTCAAGGAAGCAGAAGGAAGACTTCCCTCAGGAAAGGCAGGCCGAGTGTGCCCACAGGCAGCAGACAGCAGGGTGGGTCAGCAGCAGTCAGTAGCTCAGGAGATTAGTGAAATAAGCCCTGATGGGATCTCAAACTCCGCTAGGCAAGATGATAAACCAGCCTCAAGCTCAAGCAATGTACATACCAACAACATAGCAAAACAGTTCTCACAGGAGCCTCACACTCTAGAGACATAATCCATAGGTTGGCGTGGTCCACAGGTAGTGTAGCACAAAGGTTGAAGCAGAGAACTAGCTAAACCAAAGGCATATTAGTCAGATAACCTGGGAGCAAGAGGGAGATGGGATGCTGGCTGTCTCTATTCTTTTCAGTCATCCTATAATCAAGTTGTGATCTGATCAAACTCCGCTCACATGTTCCCATTGGCCTAGCTGGCACAATAAAGCTAACTATCACATAAACTCTGCTGAATCTTGCTCACTCTCTTTACCCCCACTGCTATTTGAAATATCAGTGACATAGCATTTGGCATTGTGTCAACACCCAAGCCACCTTAGTATCACAAGCTCACAGACAAGTGGTGGTATAAACTCAGGTACACATCTACCCTGCCCTATAAGGTCACTTTGTTGGAAATGATTCAATGGCGTTGAGTTTGGTTTCGAGTTCTAGAAACACAGGATAAAAACATGACAATTGTGAGAATGGTGTCGGACCTCAGAATGTTTCCATCTGTCCTGCATCCTGACACTGTGAGTCAGAACCAACTCGAGGGCACCAAACAACAGAAACACATGCCGGACTGGAACCCCTGATGGTACTCTCCAGTAAGCCTTGGACTGTTAACTTCAAGGTTAGCAGTTCAAAGCCAGGAGCTGCTCTGTGGGAGAAAGATGAAGCTGTCTGCTCCTATCAAGTTTTCCAGTCTTGGAAATCTTATAGTGGGTCTCAGTGAATCAGAACTAACTCGATGGCAGGGAGTAAACACAAGGTGACCATGCGCCAAGCTTGCCAAGGGCATTCTGCTATGTGCCTGTTGTTCTGGTGTAATTATTTATGACCCCGCTTTCACATTATGGACACAACCTATGTAGCCTGTGTCAGCAGCCTCCCCTTAGGATATTCCCTCCTTCCCCACTGGATGAGCTAAGGCAGAACCTGCTGGTTGCCTCCCATGCTCCCTTCTCTCTCTTAATACTGAAACACACCTCTAATTATTCTCTAGGCCTGTGGCAACAGAGAAAAAGAATTGGTGTTTCAGTCTCCCTAGAACCAGGGATGGCCGCAAGTTCTGAATAAAGTAGTTTAAAGGAAGAGCTAGGTCATTCTTCTCTCTTCCTCCTTCTTCTACTTGGAAGGTGGAGATCAAAGTGAGTCACCTTTTGCTATATGGGTACAGTCAAGAGTAAAACCTTGAGATGGCAATGACCCAATGGAAGAGAGCCCTACAGGACCCCTAGACCACTTACGTACCAATGGACATGTCCATAGTGAGAAATAAATATGCATCTCATTGAAGTCACTTTTCTTTTAGATCACTATTACAAGTACAGTATGTCCAAATAAAACAGAACTTATTAGTACCAGCAGTGCCTAAAGCAGGTGGAACTGATTGTACAGTAGATGTCGGTTTCAAGGACTCAGAAGTTGTAGGTTAGAGGGAGGGTCAGGGAACCCTTTCATGAATGTGACAAAACATTTGGTAAAACCATCTCCTGAAATAAGATGACAGCCAGATCATGTACTGACCAAGTCTCAATTCTTAGGAAAAATGGTTGGAAATAATTGAAAATTCTGATGGGTATTGACTTCTTCCTGTTGCTTTTAGCAAAGTCCCAAAAGAGTTAAACTCATGCAAGGGACAGGCCATTGACATGCAGTAATGGAAGAGAACTTGCTCTCCCCAAGGCAGGGATTGAAGCCCGCAGCTTAAAATCTAGGTTGACCGAGATGCAATTTGTAAAAACCAACAGAATCTGTAACCACAAATGAAGTCATTGTAAGTGAAGCTCCAGGCCTACCAAGAAGTCAGAGGGTGGCCCAAAGTCTGTTTCAGGAGGTCCCTGGCTAAGTGGGGACTTTTTTTGGTTCTGTTTTATTTGCATGTTTGTTTTTGCCAAACAAGGAGAACGAGTGTCAGTCCAGTGTTAACCACTCAAAGGGAGGTCTTTTCAATAAAGCCCATTGCTTCTGAGTGTCTCAAATTGTTGCCATTAAGTGGAGAGGAAAAAGAAATGGATAGAGATCATTAGAGTGAGAGAGTGAGTGAGTGAAAAACAGTCTTTCTGTTTAGAAACTATTGATAACTGGTTGGAGTTACTCCTTCTTGACACTGACCTGAAGCATAGAACCTAGGAAAGACTGTAGTTTGGAAGTAGCAGTGTTGTTAAATAAATCACGGGATTGGTTTGCCGAAGCTTGTGACCCCTAACCACCTCTGAACCTGAGGAGACCTGTCAGAAAGTGGGCTATGAAAATGGAATCACTCGGGGGCTGAGCCCCGGTGGCATAGTGGTTGTGCGTGGAACTGCAGCCCACTGGGTTGGAGGTTCAAATACAGTAGCAAGGCCGGGCCTCCTACTCCCACCACTAGAGGGCAGTGATGCCCCCCAAACAAAACAAAACAAAGAGAAAATGGAATCACTCTCCACCAGGACATAGTTGCTGATGCTCATTGGAGATGTTGCCATGGGGGATGATGGATAAAGTGAGAAAACGATGGACAGGGCAGTTCCTCCAAGAGAGAAGAAGGGGCTGCTAGATGGATCTCTTTCCTTTCTCTCTATCAAGAAAAATTTATCATTTTTCTCCAAATGAAAGACTTCTCAATGCCCATCTCTCCCTTCTCACCTTGGGAGTGAAATTACCACAGTCCATCTGTTTCTTATCCTTGATGACATCGAGAGTGAGTCAAGGACACATCTTTTGCCTTTTCAGTTTACAAATAACCAGAAATGTAGTTCCACATGACAGGAAGGAGGCCGAATAGCCCAGAGACTTCTGACTTTGAACCGGAGGCAGTATCCACTGTGAGACTGGAATTTTACCACTAGAGGAAAGGAATGAGTGTGCTCTCTGAGGAAGGAGAAAGAACACAGCTCTCTGGGTGGTCAAAGGAACTGCCTCGAGCAGCAATTATTATTACACTCTCATAATAGCAGTCTCCAGTTTTCCTATAGCCGCATGGCTTCCCAGAATAAAGACCACATTTCCCACCTCCAAGGAAGCCATGTGTGGCTGTGTAACTTCAGACAGGCCAGTGGGCAACTGTGGGGCACCTCGTGGCATCCAGTAGGCATGGTCTCCTGTCTCCTCCCACCCCATGCCCACTTCTGCTGCTTCTAACACAAGAGACACGGTGGCTGCCCACAGGAAACACTGAGGATGAAAACGCTATCCCAACAGCAGAAGAATGAGACAGAAGAATACAAAACCTTGGACATGAAGCGGAACAACCACACCAGTCCTGGATTGCTGGCTTACGTATGCTCCAAGAGACAAAATTAACTGCTACGCTACCAAGACAAGGACATCATGGTGTGAAGACACTGACCTTCCTTCACTTCTGAAATGATGGCGATTTCTTCCTACTTTGGGTCCTTGTGCAAGTTGAGTTCCTCACTCCACCCATTCCTTCCTGCTGCTCCATTTCCCTGATTCCCAGCGATGGTCCAGATTTCATTCAAACATCCCTGCTCAGGGGAAACTTTCTTCTGTACCCTGAGGACAAATCCAGGCCCCTCCCTTATATAATCTAACATCAAATTATTTTCTCCTTTTAGACCATAAATAGATTCTAATTAAATATGTAGGCTTACAAATATAATGATCAGGTCAACAGTTGTTTCCACGACCGACCATATTGTAAGCTCCTGGAGAGCAGGTCAGGGTTGATAAACTGTGGTGAACACCCATGATCATCTGGTATGTCTCTTGACTTCCTCCCAGACTCTGCTCTGTGTTCATGTCCAGTCATGGATTGAACCATTAGGATCCAGAAGGCTTTCCTTAGCTTATTTTCAGAAGTTGATCACCAGGCCTTTCTGCCTAGTCTGTTTTAATCTGGAAGCAACACTGAAACCTGTTCTGGGTCAGAGCAATACACGCACTCCAACTGATAGGTAATGGTGACCATGCATGAGGTATGCTGGCCAGCATTAAACCCAGGTCTCTACATGAAAGTCAAGAATTTCTATAACTTATTGAGTGTTCGAGAGGGAGGGGGAAGAAATGAGGAGCCGATATGAGGGGCTCAAGTGGGAAGAGAATGTTTTGAAAATGATGATGGTGGCATATGTGCAAATGTGCTTGACACACTGTATGAAAATATGGATTGTGGTAAGAGATGTAGGAGCCCCCAACAAAAGTATTAACAAAAAGAAAGAAAGTTAAGAATTCTACCACAGGAGCACCACTATCCTGAGTACACTTTACACTTGCTAATTCCCAAGTTCTTCATTATTAAAACAAAACAAAAATCTTAAAAGACAAACTCACTGCCGTAGAGTTCATTCTGACTCATAGCAACCCCTGAACATTGGGCATTGAATAAAGGAGACCGTAGAAGAATTGATGCATTTGAATTGTGGTGTTGGCGAAGATTATTGAGAGTACCATGGACTGCTAATGGGACAAACTAATCGGTATTAGAAGTAAGGCCAGAGCATTCCTTAGAGGCAAAGATGGAAGGCTTTATCTGACATACTTTGGGCATCTTGTCAGGAGAGACCAGACCCTGGAGAAGGACATCATGTTAAAGTGACGGAGGCGCCGGGAAAAAGAAGACCCTCGATGGGACGGATTGGCACAGGGGCTGCATCAATGGAGTCAGGTACAGGAACAGTAGTGAGGCTGGCACTGCCGTGGTTCCATCTGTTGTGCCTAGGGTGTCTAGGGGTCAAAGTTGACTCAGTGGCACATAACAGCAGCAACACCCACATGGCAACCCCCTGGGGTGGGTTAGCCCTGCCCCTGTGGGGTTCAAAGACTGTGACTCATTATGGGATTAGGAAACCTCAACTTTCTTCCTTCAGGAGCACTTGCTGCCTTGGAACGCCTGACCTTCTGCTAGTAGTCCTGGGCATAAGCACTAAGCCACCAGAACTCCTCTACAACAAGTTAGTCATACACACAGTGAGGAGTAAATGGAATCTTTCTGAGCGCACCTTAGAAACTATAAGAAATGGCAGGATTACTGCATTTATATAGTTACTTATGTTCTAGAAATGGACTTAGGTGACAATTTTGTCATCCATGCTACAGATGCATACTCTATTTGGATGAATATCAGATCAGCCATGATACATCGTATTTTTTGGATCATAAGATGCACTCCCCCCACCAAGTGGGTGAGGGAAATGAGGGTGCATCTTATGGTCTGAAGGTGTGGTACCCCAGATCATTTTAGTATACTGGTACTATTTTGTTCAGAATATTTTTTCTTGTTTTCCTGCTCTAGAAATTGTGTGTGTCTTATGGTCATCTGTGTCTTATGGTCCGAAATATAAAGTATATACTGTATGTGAAAACTTGCTTTAATCTGCACTGTGCCATCAAATTGCTACTGACTTAGATCTGACGGGACAGAGTAAACTGAACCCACAAGATTTCCAAGATTGTAATCTTTATAGAAGCAGACAGTCACACAGTACAGTGCTTAACCACTGTACCACCAGGCCTTCTAAGAGTAGTTATTTCACAATCAAACACCCTCATCAGAAATCCATCTGCCAAGGATGATAAGTTCTAACTTGCAAAGCTTCAAAGCCAGGGAATTGCACTGCAGAGGCAAGCGCTTCAAAATCACTCTCTGAATCTCCTCGCAAAGGACATGTCCATCAGCACAATAGATGTTAGAAATAACATCTCCTTGGGGAAATGAGTGGCGTCTAAGATCTGGGGTTGGCTTGAAGACTTTGGGGAGTCTCCAGTGGCCCTTCATCAACAGCATGGAAGTTTTCTGGATTTGGAGTCCATGGTTGTTTCCAGGGCTTTGGTGATGTCCCTGGTTGTTGCATACGGCCAATTCCCCAGGTTGCTCACCAAAAAGTTGATGGTTCAAATCCACCCAGAAGCTTGGTGAAAGAAGAGCCTGGCAATCTCTTTCTGGAAAAAAAATCCGCATTGAAAGTGCTCTGGGGGCTGAGCCCCGGTGGCGTAGTGGTTGTGTGCGGGACAGCGGCCCACTGGGATGGAGGTTCAATTCCAGCAGTGGGGCTGGGCCTCCTACTCCCACCACCGGAGAGCAGTGATGCTCAAAAAAAAAAAAAAGTGCTCTGAAGCCCAGTCTGACCTTGGAGTTGCTGTGAGCCAGCAATGCTCCATGGTAGCTGGTACTGGTAGATCTGCTTCAACAGAAAACCATAGCATGGTGGCTTAACATGGCAGATATTATTGCCTCGTGGTTCTGGAGGCTAGAAGTTCACATTCAGGGTGCCAGCAGAGCCATGAAGTCTTTAGAAACAGATCCTGTCTCATCCCTTCTGGCTTCTGTTAGACCGAGGAAATCTTAGACTGGCAGCGGCAAAATAGCTCCATCGTCATGTGGCTGGCTTTTTTCTGCATGTCCCCCTGTGTCTCTACTCTTTCAGAACCACTTAGATTAGATAATGAATTAGGCTAGGGTCTCTAGAGAGGCAAAACCAATAGATAAATATAGGAGATAGCAAAGTTTATTTCAAGAAAAATGACTCACTTGGTTATAGAAGAGGACCGGTCCAAGTCCAGGCAGGTTCCAAATCAAGGTCATATATTGGGCTGGAGGCTTCTCCCATGAAAACCACAGTCCACTGGCTGCAAGCTTAGCAGGACAAAGGCAATATAGCAGGACATTGGATCAAATCCAAAGAATCAGGGGTCAACAAACTATACACAAGACCCAGTCCCTGCCAAAAGAAAACCAAATTTTCCACAGTGTTCACTTCTATAGGAAGCAGGCCACCCTCAAAGAAATTGCCTTTCTGTTGATTGCATCAAAGCTGGGAGCTGAGTTAGAGCATATTGCATTTCACCCTAATTCTAAAACTCACAATATGAGCTTTCATATGATTATGTTGTGTTGGGTCTGGTCATGGGGATTACTAGATGTTAACTGGCCAAGCCCTGAAATTCTTGGTCCCACAAAGGTGACACAAGACCTATCCTGGATTAGGGCCAAACTTCCTCTGATATAACCTTATGTTAACTTTACTGAGGAATCTTCAAATTTCCTACTTCCAAACAAGGTCACATTCACCTTTCCCCAGGGATACAGATTTCAGCATATCTTTCTGGAGGGCACCATTAATCTAGAACAAGTAGTTTGGATCTTTACCCTTGCTTGAAGGAGGACACCTCCCCCCCCCACCCCCCCCACTTCTCAGCTGTGGTTGAACCTGCTGTGACAAGTGGTGTTTGTTCTGTGGCTGACAGAACAATTGTGTCTGCCACACAGCGGGCATTGCTCAGAGAGCTCTGGCAAATAGTGAGTGGGGACATCCTTAAGTTTAAGAGAATGGTCTTTTTAAAAATTATTTTTCTGTAGGGGGTGTTATACAGGAGGAAGCATATAGCCTTAGTATACTTCTAATCACGACTCCAGTCTTTTATAAGAATCCAACATTTTTGAAGAGTTAAATTGCCCTATACTAGTTCACAGACACCGAGTCTCCGTGGGGCCTGCCTGAATGACAGGCACTACCACAGCACCCTGATCTGCTACTTGAAACAGGGAAATTTATCAGAACATAGAAAGATAAATACCATTTGGAGAACAAATGAATTATTGTTTAATGAACCCCAATTGCCCCATGCCTCCCCAGATTATAAATTTCAAGGGGAAATATAATTCAGAATATCCTGACTCTTGCTGTTCTCATCCTGCAGAAGCCACACTTGTTATAAGTCACCCACATGGGCTTTCCTGAGCAAACCTATGTGCCTCCCACATCAAGCCAAGACAGCAAATTGGCTGCTGTGTGTGTGTCAGATTTAAACTATGCTTTATAGAGGTTTTGAATAGTAGATTATTTTTGGAAGTAGACCTTAAGTCTTTCTTTCAAGATACCTCTGAGTGGATTCAAGCCACCAACTTTTCAGTGAGCAGTCACTCCTTAACTGTTTGCGCCACCCAAGGATTTGACATCCATTTCCTCCCAGCAGCCCACCCAAGTCTTCTGCTTCTTCCTGAGCACAGGTTGTGTGGGAGCCTCGCTAGGTCCAAATGGGAAAGGACTCCCCAGAGAGGTAGGGAGACTCTTTATTTCTTTACCCCCTATATTATGCTTTGTCGCTGAATCCTGGAATAGCATTCTTTCTGGGGTCTCAATGATTCTCTCCATGTTTTTACCTCCTGCTTACAGCAACTTCCTTAAAGCCTCAGAAGTCATCTTGCAGTTGGGATAGAAATGTGGATCAGGCCAGGCTGCCCAGGGAAAGAAATCCAGGGACAATCCTATCTGTGTAAGAAAGAGCTGTACATCAAGAAGTAATTCTATATCAAAAAGGCACTCAGCCCAATCCAACTCAAGTTCATCTGTCCCATGCTGCTCCGCAAGTCCTTCTTCATACTCATGGAGCTGCAGGCTGGTAACCTGGAGAAGTGAACCAGGAAGCAGGAAGCTCAGAAGCCATTAGGTACAGAGTCATGTGAGTCCAAGGTCAGTGGGAACATGGCAGGACTCCAGTAGCTCTCAGGGTCCAGCAGCCTACACGGGGCAGCCCTGGAGGCAGAGTCCCAGCAGGCAGGAAGGTGGAAGGGCAGAGAAAGGAGGTTCCCAGTTTTCCCACTTAGAAAAGGAGCACACCCCCAAAGAGGCATCCTCAGGATGGTACCTGACCTGACGTTGAACTCCACCTCTACACTTTCATCAAAATTCAAATTGATATAAAATCATCTAACTGCCGTAGAGGGGGAGAAACAAAGGCAGTCTCAGTCCTTCCATTTTCCACTGCCATCACCAAGGAACCTCATATTGCCATCATCTTTCTCTTTCTTCAGTTAAAAAAAAGGTCCACGTGCCTCCAGCTTCTGATTCAGCCTGTCACCTTCTCATCAAACAGACTCAGCTGCACGGCAATCTGCCCCACGGACCCAGCCGGGCTCAAGCTGCAGTCTGCTCTTTAATTAGTGTAATTTGGTTGACAACGCTTTAAAAACATCAGGCCCAGGAGGCCCTGGGTTATGCAGAGGTAGGGATTTTTTTGCCCTACTTATTCCTCTAAAGGAAATCCTTTTCCAAGATTTCCCCCTTTAACTTTCACTTTCTAGCCTGCTGAAGGTGGTAAAGAAAATATATAAGCGTAAGGAGACACTGGGTACAAAGGATCAGCCCACTCACTACTAACTGAAAGGTGGGCAAGTTCAAGTTGACATAAAGAAGTCTTGGAGGCAAGGCTGGGCTGTCCATGGGCAGAAGAAGTCAGCGGCTGGACAGGGTTCTCCTCTGACACAGATGGGGTCCCCATGAGGAGGAATCAGCGTGATGGCAACTAGATATTCTGTTTCCCTCATAAATCAACCCGGCGGGTGCTCCAGCAGGGGAAGTCCCGGGCAACTCCTTGGAAACCTAAGGAACGTGTCCAGACGAGGGCTGCTAAGATTTGACATCAACAATTAGCCCTCAGTGGCGTTAACAATTGGATTAACACCATCATTTACGAATATGAACCCGAGAATGTGCTGGAAAGCAGCCTCGACAAGATGGCTTGGGACAGAGCCGTGATGACAGATTAACCAATTCTGGCCAATAGACCAGATATTCTGTTGTTTGACAAACTTAATAAAACAGAGATGCTTGCCGCGGTTGCTTCCCTAACTAAACAGAAAGATCCCAAGAACATGGGCAGAGAGGATAAATAAGGGTGTGGCTTTGACAGAGGAGTTGGAATGGAACACGAAGGACGATAGAAGAGCGGGATGAAGTTTTTATACCATACGTAGGCTTCACAGCCTAAAACGTTGGCAGACCTAATGTGAATGAGGGGGTGAATGGAGTGGAGACCCAATGCTCACCTGTAGACAAGTAGATATCCCCTCACAGAGGGTCACAGGGAAGAGATGAGCCAGTCAGGGTGCAGTATAGTACCAACGAAACACACGACTAGCTCTCTGGCGCTTCCTTTACCCCGCTATCATGACCTCAGTCCTACTTTACAAAATGGATTAGACCAGAGTGTATACACTGCTAGGGATAAGAGGCCCCAAAACAGGGAATACAGGATAGATAAATCCTTCAGGGACAACAAGGAGAGTAGAGATACCAGGAGGATTAGGGGAAGGTGAGGGATTAGAAGGGGAAAGTCAATCACAAGAACCCCCTCCCAGGGGGATGAATAACAGAAAAGTGGATGCGGAAGGATGATGTAGGTTATGGAAAATATAATCTATAACTTATCAAGGGTTCATGAGGGAAGGTGGGCAGGGCAGGGAGGGGGAACAAATGGGGAGCCGATATCTGGGGCTTAAGTGGGAATAGAATGCTTTGAAAATGATAATGGCAGTATATGTGCAAATGTGTTAGAGACATTGGAGGAAAGTATGGATTGTGATAAGAGATGTAAGAGCTCCCAATAAAAGGATTTTTAAAAAAAGGTGAGAGACCTTGTAATGGAGCCTCAGCTCAAAGGCAGAGGTTCTGTATCTCTCTGGGAAATTTTCCTTTTTGTTTTAATGGTGGGTGTTCATGAGGTATTTAGCTGCTATTTCTTTATAAAGTATATGAGGAGCTAATAATAAAAAAAACACAGAAATAGGATGGCAATAAGAACATTGATCCGATGATACATAGGTAAGAGCATGTGTTTCCTACATGTCTATTCCACTTCCATTAAAAGCTGTTTTTTTAAATACAAGCAAACATACAAACAAAAAAATGCCAAATGCAGGAGATCATTGTTCCAAACCAAGTTGCAGTTAAATAGCATTATTTCCATATAGTTTTATAAAACATACCTTCCCATCGCTAACTCAGCTGATTATTTAATTTCTGGACTCAATGACTCTTTCAGAGATGGTAGCCAAAATGTTCTGAAAGTATGTGTTTTCTAAGCTCTAATAAACAGTAGAATGACAGGAATATTAATTTTCTCAGAGGACTCCATTCTTTAGAAACAAACAATCAAAACAGCTCACAGATTGTTTGTTTATCACAGTTTAAAAATTCCACCTTCACCCTTTGAGCCAGAGAATAAGGCTACATTCTGTCCCATTTGAATTGCATGGCAGCTGGATTGGGTGAAGTTCTTTACTTCCTAATCCTCAAGACTTTTTTTTTCCATTTTATTGGAGTTCTTCAAGGGGTTCATGCTGAAACTATGGCAGAAAGGACCTTGTGGGTCTCTGAACAAGATCCTGTGGGCAGTGAAACCCCTCAGAAATACATATATATTTTTTCTACCATAAAACCATGAATCTTGAGACTAGTAAATATACAGAAATACTCTTAAGTGAGTGAAAAAGTATCTAGAGTTGAGTTGATGCTTGAAGACATCCCATAGTCTTCTGGGAAAAATAAACTCAGATGAGTCTACAAGGTGGTTGTGGCATTGGCACTGTGGCTACCTGTAGCAGTCATGTGCTTATGTTAATTTTATGATTGAAATGTAGGGGTGGAGTCTAGCCTGCTAATCTGGAGATAGCCATTGATTAGCCAATGAGGCCTCCATGTGGGCATGGCTTTCTCCTCAGACTTCTGGGAAATCTTGCGATATTTCCCTCATGAAGATGAGAAGCTATCTTCCCCAGTTGTTGGGAGTTAGTTCTAAGAGATGATGAATCACGGACAAGACAAAATGGCAGCATCTGAGAAGCTGGAGGAGCCCAGCAGAGAGACCACATAGCTTTGCCCTGATGGAGCCAGACCTCTGAAGCTGGGATGGCCACATAGAGATCTCTACCAGCGATGAGTTACTTCTGCTGTTGATGGACCCTGAGCCCTGGAAGTGAGGAGCCATGGGGAGACCCCTGCCAGTGCCGGGATTCTGCACCTACTGACCTGTGACTTCATGAGTCGGAAGGAGACTTTGTAGACTGATTTCGGGCATATGGGTTAATATCAGACTTATGACTTTGAACTGGACTGGGCTGGAATGTTTTCTTAATGTTCTGTTCCTCTTGTATATAAACCTTTTCCTTATATCTATATGTGAGTTTATGAATTTGTTCCTCTAGTCTACCCGGACTGACACAGAACCCTTGTTGGTTAGAGGCAAAAACTAAAGTCTTCTACTGCCTACCCGGACTAACACACTGCCACACAACTCAGAATGTATCTGAGTTAGTCCAGGTAGACTAGAGAAACAAATCCATGGACAATTATATGTCCATGGCTTATGTACAAGAGCTATTGAATATTGAGAAAACACCCCAGCCCAGTCCAGATAAGTCAGTAAGTGAAATGTTAGTCCATATGTCTGATACCAATCTATACAGTCCTCTTAAGACCCATGAAACACATGTAGTAATGTCAGTGGCAGAGAGATCACAGAACAGTAGGTTGGAAGTCTTCTGAGTCCAGTGGAAGTAGAAGCATCTCAGCACTGGCAGAGGTCTCTACTTGGCTTCCCCAGATCTAGAGGTCTGGTTGCATCAGGATAGGTCCATGTGGCTTCTCTAGCTCCTACGGTGTAGCACCATATGTCTTGTCAGTAAAGCAGTCTCTCAGGGAGTGACCACAGAGAGAGTATGTGTGTGTCTTCTGCCTCCAAGGAGGAAATTCAGGAATTTCCAGAATTCTCAGGAGAAGACCATGTCCACACAGAGGCCTCATTGGTTATAGCTTGACTGACAGGCCAGGCTCCACCTCATTCACTCATGATCCCCTCATATTGATACCGGATTATGTAACTACCACGGCATCTTTATCCTTATGGAGCAATGTGGTCATTTCTTATTGCCACTTTTACTCATTCTGGCTGATGGTATCAACTCAGTGAATGACAACAATTATACACAATTGCACCAAAATATAGTCATGACCTAGGCCACTGTTAGATCAATGGAAGTGGGAGAAAACTAAGAGTGAGTGAGAGCATTACACATGTAATTCGTTTGAGCAGAGTAGACCAGGTGGAGGCCACCAGCACTACACCATGTTTAGCCATTCTTTTAAAATGGCACTGAACAACTTTGGAATAGAAATGAAAGGACTTTGATCAGGAAACTTAATTCAGGGACAGACTTGCATGAGGGCAGTGATTTCAACTCTGGCAGGAAGATGTCCTAACTCCCTCCCCATTTCTCCATTATTCAGCAAATTTTGAGATGCACAACTCTAAGCTCTGTGGTTGGTGCCTGGCCCCCTGACTCTCCTTTTTGAAGTGGCAACAAGCAAATACAGAACCTGAAAGCTAGCATGGGATGACTTCTGTTACAGGGACTAATCTGGGGCTTGGGGGAAGGAGGAACATTGAGGGGCAGAGAGGGCCTCATAAGGATCTGCACTTTAATTGATCTGTTGGATTGTCATGGAAAGCTTTTCTGAAAGTTGATCCTAACATTCTTACTACAGTAGCATAACAGCTTGTATTTATATGCTCATTTAAACAAGGTCATTTCCATACTTTTGTGATATATTTCTTTTTTTTTTGAGGGGGGAATATATATTTCTTGTAGGTGTGTGTGTTTGTGTGTTACAAAAGTGGAAGAGATGTTGTGTCAAAACTCCAGTGATGGAACAGTCTACTTGATTGGACTTCTCATAAGGAGGGAGTTGCTGCATTATGCCTTTCAGACATCCACACCTTGACTGCCCCCCCCCCTACCCCTTTCATTAGTTGTCCAGGAGGGCCTGGGAGACATATATGGCAATGCACCCAACTACTCTCCAAAAGATTGTGTTGGAATAAAACAAACAAACAAAAAACAAACTCAATACTATGGAGTCAATGCTGACTTGTAACAACCCCCTGTGGATTTCTGAGACTGTAACTCTTTGTAGGGGTAGAAATTCCGATCTTTCTTCCATGGAACGGCTGGTTGTCTTGAACTGCCAACAATGCAGATTGCAACCCAACATAACCGCTACAGCCTATACCAAAGCTAACAATAATAACAGCAAAAAATCCAATAAGAACAGTGATTGTCCTCTCCTTCTCCTTCCACCTCTCCCACCTCCCTCACCATGTTCCTCCTTAACTGTGTTTTTAATCTAACTTGAAACACTTGGAGATACATTCCTACTTTCTGTGTTTGGGGTAACGGGATTGGGGTAGGAGCCCTGGTGGGGTAATGGTTAAATGCTGGACTGTAATCTTCATGGTTCAAGACAAACATCTCCAAAGGAGAGAGGCTGGACTTTCTACTCTCAAAAAGAGTTATGGTCTCAGAAACCCACAGGGGGTCACAATGAGTCAGCACGGACTCCATAGCAGTGAGTATTTTGGGTTATTTGTCTTGCTGTCAGGGCCACCTAGGGTAATCTGAGTCTCCAAAGATAGCCACAGGCCTGCTTTGAAATGTTCTGGTCAGATACTTTCAGGAAGTGGTGCCTATTCCCCTTCTCCTCATCCCACTCTGCCAGTCTTATGGATATTCTCTGGCCCCTCAACCATGACCTGCAATATGATGACATTCAGGGCTGAGCCTGTCTGCTCCCTGGCCCATCCCAACAACTCTTGTTTCTTACATCTCTTACAATTTATAATGACCTCCTAGGTGACTGCTGAGCAACTATCAAACATGTACATATTTGTACCTATTTCAAAAGTCAGCTAGATTCTATTAGGCAACAAAACATATGACTTGCTGAAGTCTGAGGAAATCCAAAGCTATTATTGCATTTGGGGAATGTTATACTCTTCTTCCAGTGTCATGACCTTAGCTAGCATAAGCACCTCAGTGTCCCAATAAGTGATAAGTCATCTTTCCTTTACCTACCTCTCTGTGTGGTAGGTATTGTTCCATTGAAAGATGAGATGAGTGAAATAAGAGACAGCATGTTCAAAGGATTTGTCCACAGTCGCAGAACTATAAATGGAAAAGGCAACTTTTCTCTTTCTTCCCATGAATGCAAACAGCAGACAACAGCCTGCATGTAGTGATTTCGCTCTTGTAAGTCTCAGCAGAGCTGGAGAGATCAAAAACAACCATTAGTGCCCATCTTTGACCTTTACCTGACCCCCACAAAAAATGGGGAGATGGATTAAGGAACCTCAACCCCATGAAGAATCTCAAAGCCTTTATGTCATAGGGGCTACTTTATTTTTTTATTATCACCCAAAGCCAAATTGTTTATGGCTTATAATGCTATTTTTAGACCTCCACTACATTAACAAAAACTCATCAAATTGTGAAAAATTCACTCAAGCACTTGGCTAGATTTTTTTTCTTCCCCCCTTGTCTACATAGAGTCAAAGATAATCAAATCTAATTTTTACAGGATGAGTTGGGCTTGAGAGATCTTCGATTAAAAAAAAAAACTTTCAGGGAGAATGGGAAATTGACAATTTCCCTAAGAATCTTACATGAAGCAGTACTCTTTTATACTTAAATAATGGCAAGAGATTAAGCATTCCGGTATTCCTTCTTTTTTTCTCCTTTATTAATGAATTAGAATACACAATCGATTCAAAATTAAATAAAAGTCTCATAAGCATCATTCACATCTGCATTACCAGTCACTTGCTCTTAGTAAAGCTGGATTTCCACTTACATGGATTTCTGTCAAAGTGGGGAATGGACTGTGGTTCAGATCCCAGCATAGAAGCAGGCCAATCTGTCCAGTGAGCAGCCAGGCAGTGCATGCAAGTGGTGGCCACAGGGAGGCGGGCCCTGGCAACTGCCTCAGCGGGCAGCCAGACGGTGTGGGAGCTGGTTTGTGGGCAAGCACAGATACTGAGGGTTGTAACTGAGCAGGCAAGGAGAAGGTCAAGTATCCTGAAGACTCTGGGTCAAAGCTTCTTAAACAGTGGGTTGCCACCCCCTATGGAGTCGCATAACTGATTGTGGAGATCACAAAAAATTTGGCAGCCAATAAGTTTTGGTGTGCAACAACCAAAGATTAATTCAAAATCAAATGCATCAGAAGCCCTAGCTATTTCTGACAGCCCTGAGTGTGTTGCAGAGTTCTCTGGCTAAAAGGGGTTGAGGGTGACCATTCAGAAACCCTCTACCTACAGCAAAGTCTCCTTAGACATGTCAGGTAGCTATCCAGGTAGGACCTAAGAAGTTTTCCTCCTGTATTGCAGGATAGCAGCTGAGCCTCCTCTGCCACTGCCCCTGGGCTCTTGTCCAGTTCCACAGAGAAGCCTGGGCAGAGTTTTCTGCTCGTTAAGCTGTTTCAGAATTCTTGCTTGGCTGAAAAGTGGTAGCCCGAGCTTGGACAAAAGTCTGGCATAAGCCTTTTAAAGGATTTTGGGCTCATGGTGCCCTCATTTCATGGAAAACGTGAGAACACATTGTTACACGATTAATTCCTTCTTTTTCGAAGCCTGATGCCATTTTTAAAAAGTGACAGATTTCAGAATAACTAAATAATTTCTAGTGTCACTTTTTTCCTCCCAATATTAGTATCACATGTGAAACCTGGTATTTTGAGACTTTCAATCACCCATCTGGTTCTCTAGGAATCTTTAAAAATGGCAAGTACTTAAAAAAAAAAGAAGAAGGGAGGGAAGGAAGAAAAGACAGAACGTCGCATTTTATCAAAGTAAATCGTGCTATTATGTAGCAGCTCTGCATGTGGTCAAATGTTCTGAAGTATATCCATAGGTTCATTGTCCCAAAATGTTCTTCAGTATTATAAACATATTGGACCTAGCAAAACATCATGGTGTAGTCCTAACCACTTTGGAAGTAAGGCAAGTATTTTAGCACATTTGATATCTTCCGGCACTGCTTAGATTAGAGATCCACTTCTGCTTTCTTTGCTGTGGTCTTCTGGGAAATCTTTAGTGAAAGCCCCTTTCAACTGACTTTAAGCAAAGCTGAGGCATTACACAAGTTGGAAGGAAGGAAATTCCTCCTGGCTCTTGCTTGTTGTTGCTTTTGGGGCTGTGGCGTTGGTACTGACTCACCATGGCCTCATCTGCCACAGAAGAAAGACCACCTCGCCCAGCATCATCCTGACAGTGTTCTGATGTCTGAGCCCAGGGTTGCTGCCACCGTGTCAATTCAACTGGTCAAGGGCTTTCCTCTTTATGCTGGCCCTCCACCTTTCCAAGCAGGATGTCCTTCTCTAGGGACTGGTCTCTCCTGATAACATGTCCAAAGTATGTGAGATGAAGTCTTGCCACCTTTGCCTCTAAGGACCATTCCAGCTGTACTTCTTCTGAGCCAAATTTGTTTCCTCTTGTGGCAGTCCGTGACATTTTCAATATTCTTCTTCCGCACCACAATTCAAGCTCATGGATTCTCCTCCAGTCTTCCTTATTCCTTGCCCCATATTTGCATGCATGTGAGGCGATTGAAAATAGTATGGCTTGTGTTGCACACACCTTACCCCTCAAAGTAGCATACGTGTTCTCCAACCCTAAAAAAGGTCTTGCGCAGCAAACGGACCCAATCTCTTGACTGCTGCTTCTAAGAGCAGTCGTCATGAATCCAAGCAAGATGAGATCCTTGATAACGTCCATCTTTTCCTCCGTTTATCATGTTGCTTATTGGACCAGCTGTGCGGATGTTGGCTTTCTTTATAATGAGTTGCAATCCCCTTGAAGGCTACTATTCTTGGTCTTTATCAGCAAGTGCTTCAAATCCTCTTCATTTCAGTTAGCAACGTGCCATCTGTATATCACAGGTTGTTAATATGCCTCTCCCCCAATTCTGATGCTTCGTTCTTGTTCATCTGATCCAGCATCTCTGATGATTTGTTCAATATACAGATAGAATAATTATGGTGAGAGGATACATTCCAGATGCACAATTTTCCTGATTTTAAATGATGTCATGTTCCCATGTTCTTCTCCCCCAACTGTCTCTTGATCCACATACGGTTTTCTCATGAGCACAATTAAGTGTCCTGGAATTCCCATTCTTCTCAGTGTTATCCATTATCTGTTATGATCCACACAGTTGAATGTCTTGCATAGTCAGTGACACACATGACTACCTTTCCGGTATCCTCTGCTTTGAGTCAAAATCAATCTGACATCAGCAATGAGATCCTTTGTTCTATATCCTTTTCTGAATAATCCATCCTGAGTCTCTGAGAGCTCGCTGTTAATATACTGCTGCAATCATTGTTAGATAATCTTTAGCAACAATGTACTTGCATGTGGTATCAATGATCCAGAACTCTCACTGACATCGAGTTGATTGTAACTCATAACAACCCTATAGGACAGGGTGGAGGTGCCCCCTGTGAACGTCTAAGACTGCAACTCTTTACAGAAGCAGGAAAACCCATCTTTCTCCTAAGAAGTGACTGGTTGTATTGAACTGATGACCTTGCAATGAACAGTTCAATGCCTAACAGTCCACTATGCAACCAGGACTCTTGTGATTAATAATATTGTTCATAATTGGTGCATTCTCTTGGGTCCTCTTTCTTGGGGATGGATACAAATTTAGATCTCTTCCAGTCACTTGGCCATGTGGCTGCCTTCTACGTTTTCTAACATAGACCTAGGAGTGCCTTTAATGATTCACTCACTTGTTGAAACATTTCAATTGGCATTGCATCAATTCCTGGGGTCTTGATTTTTTTGGCTGATGCTTCAGTACAGCTTGAAGGACTTCTTTCAGTACCATTGGTTCTTGCTCACAAACTGCCTCTACAAATTGTTGACTGTCAACTAATTCTTTTTGGCACTGTGACACTCTCCTCTTTCCATTTTCTTTGGGTGCTTCCTGCATCACTCAGCATCTCACCCATAGAATTTTTCACTGTTGCAATTTGAGACATATTTTTTCTTCAGTTCTTTCAGTTTCAGATATGCTGAGTGTGCTCTTCCTGGTTGGTTTTCTAATTCTAGGTCTTTGAGCATGTCATTATAATATTTTACTTTGTCTTCGCAAGCTGTCCTTTGGGGAAAAAAAATTCAGTCCTTCAACTTCATCATTTCTTCCACTTGCCTTGCCACTCTATGATTAAGAAGAAAAAAAGTTTCAGAGTCTCTTCTGACATAAATTTTCTCTTTTCTTTCTGGTTTATTTTTTTAAATTATTTTATTGGGGGTTTATTCAACTCATATCACAATCCGTACTTCCATCCATTGTGCCAAGCACATTTGTTACCATCATCATTTTCAAAACATTTTTTATCTACTTGAGCCATTTGTATCAGCTTCTCAGTTTTCCCTACCCCACCTCCATCATGAACTTTTGATAATTTATAAATCGCTGTTATTTTTTAATGTCTTACACTGACCAATGTCCCTTCACCCACTTTTCTGTTGTCCATTCTCAGGGAAGAGGCTATAGATTGACCATTATGATCGGTTTCCCCTATCTCCCCCAACCTTCCCCTTCCCCTCCTGGGATGGCTACTGTCAATATTGGTCCTGAGGGGTTTATCTGTCTTGGATGCCCTGTGTTTCCAGCTCATATCTGTACCAGTGTACATGCACTGGTCTAGCCAGCGTGGTAAGGTAGAATTGGGATCATGATTATGTGGTGGGAGTGGGTGAGAAAGCATTAAAAACTAGAAGAAAGTTGTATGCTTCATCAGTGCTGTACTGTACCCTGATTGACTCGTCTCCTCCCAGAGACACTTCAGTAAGGGAATGTTCAGTTGCCTACAGATGGGCTTTGGGTCTCTACTCTACACGCTTCCTCATTCACATTGATATGTGTGTTTTTGTTGCTGTTGCTGTTGTTGCTGTTGTTGGGGTCTTTGATGTCTGATACCTGATCCCATCGAAACCTCATGATCACACATGCTGGTGTGCTTGTTTCATGTGGGCTTTGCTGCTTCTCAACTAGATGGCTGCTTGTTTGTCTTCAAGCCTTTAAGACTCCAGATGTTACATCTTTTGATAGTTGAACACCATCAGCTTTCTTCACATTTGCTTATGTATCCACTTTGTCTTCAGTGATTGTGTTGGAGAGGTAAGCATCATAGGATGCCCGGTTAATAAATGAAAGTGTTCTTACATTGAGGGGGTACTTGAGTAGAGGCGCAATGTTCATCTGCTATCTTAGTACTTAACATATAAATATATGCACATAGATCTATTTCTCCATAGTCATATATAAATGTATTTATATATACATGCCTGCATTTAGACCTCTATAAATGACCTTTGTCTCCTAGTTTTTCCTCTATTTCCTTTTACTTTCCTCTTGTCCCATTATCATGCTTGGCCTTCATTTAGATTTCTGTAATTTCTCTTGGTTACCTTACCCTTGATCAAACCTTACCAGGCCTCCTACACCCACCTCGCCACAGATTTTGGATCACTTGTTCCCTTGTCCCTGGGATTGTTAGCATCACCTCCTTTCCCCTACATTCCCTTCCCATTTTTTCCCTCCCCACCCCCCACCAACCATCAGTCCCCTTGTTTTCTCCTCCAGATTGTCTATCCAGCCTATCTTATCTAGATAGACCTGTGGAACTAATAACATGCACAAAAACAAGACAGAGCAAAGCAAAGCAACAAAAGTAAAAGAAACAGCAACAAAACCAATGACCAAAAAAAGGCCTATAAATAGTTCCAGGTCTGTTTGTTGACCATTAGGAGTGTTTTCAGGTGAGTTCTGATGGGGTGCCATGTCCTGGCCCCAAAGTCTATTTTGGTACTCCCAGGGGACCTCCTTGCTCTGGTCCCCTTGCTGTTCTGTTGCACACCCTTAGTGTTTTGCTTTGGTGTGGCGAGGTCAGATCGGGCACAATTCTTACACTGTGTCTCCAGTGTTGCCTCCCATGGCACTATGGATCAGTGAGGGATGTGTTGTCTCATAGTGGGGCCTACCCTATGTACTGGCTGCTCTAAGCAGGAATATCACCCAGAGGTTTGATGGGCCAGGATGTGCCCCACTCTCTCCCTCCCCCTTCATTGGCTCCCATGTGCTTTGATCATACACTTTCCTCTCGCTGAGCCATAGCTTCAGTGCTGTCCTCTGAAGTGAATTCTTGGGTGGGGCTGAGTGGATGGGTTGTCCACATAGCTGGGTTTGGGGCCAGCCCCTCAGACTTCTCTACTGGTTCCCTGCTTCATGCCAGTATGTTGCACTCACATCTTGAAGCACCTCATTGAAATCTTCTGCTCTCCTGTGGAGATATGAACAATACCTTCCGATTGGGTGGGTTAGTTCCCTGTTCCCCTGAGACCCATGTCTTTTTTTTTAATCTTCCCCTGCCCCCTTACTTTTTAGTTGGGTACCATATGTATCTCTGTGTTTGTTCTGGCCCCTGCCATACCACCTGGACCTCGCCCCAGGAATGTATGTATACCGTAGATTTTTCCCTATGCCCCCTTTGCATTTTTAAACTTACATCAGTGGACTCATGTTTTACTTGTCTTTTTGTGCTTCACTTACTTCACTTACCATAATTTCCTCCAGTTCTTTCTAGATGACAATGAGCTCCATGCTTTTTAGGGACATGTAATTCTCCATTGTATGTATGTTCCATAGTTTTTTAATTCATTCATTTATTGATGGAGATTTGGGTTGTTTCCAACTCCTTCCTGTTTTGTTTTGCTCTTAATGACCTTTTGCTTTCTTCATGTAGGATATTTTTTATGCCTTCTCACAGTTCATTGAATCTTTTGTCATTAGCCTTAATTCATTGAACCTTTTCTTGAGACTGTCTCAAAATTGGGAGAATAAACTTAAGTTTGTATTTTGGCTCCTGTTGACATTTTAAAATTTTCTTCAACTTCAAACTAAACTTACATATGAGCAATTACTGTTTCACAGTAGGTCCTTGGCCTTGGTTTAGCTGCTGATACTGAGCTTCTCCACCATCTCTTCTCACAGATGTAGTCAATTTGCTTCTGTGTATTCCACATGTAGAGTTGTCTTTTGTGTTGTTGTGAAAAAGGTATGGGCCGTGAATAAGTTGTTGGTGTGACAAAGTCATCATGAAATCTCCAGCTTCATGATCTCTATCACCAAGACCACATTTTCTAACTACCTTTGTTTCCTCTGTTTCCAATATCTGTGTTCTAATTTCCAATAATTATCAATGCATCATAATTGTTTTATTCACTTCAGACTGAAGATACTGGCACAATTATTCAATTTTACTCATCAAAACTTTAGTGGACTACTCCCACCACCGGAGAGCAGTGATGCCCCCCCAAAAAACCAAAAAAACAAAACTTTAGTGGGTTGTGCATGAACTTAAATAATAATTGATGGATTGGATTTCTCTGTATGTGACAGACGTTATTGTATCACAGACAATATTGTACTTCAAAATCGATCTTGAAATGTCCTTTTTGATGATGAATGTCATTCCATTTCTCTTGATTGTGTCATTATGTCATAGTAAGCCATGTGCTCTTCTGATTTAAAATGGACAATTATCCATCCACGTTAAGTCTCTCACACCTAGAAGATCAACCTTTATGAATTCCATTTCATGTTTAATGACTTCCAATTTTCTAAGATTCATACTTCATACAGTTCTAATTATTAATTGATGTCTTCAGCTGTTTCTTCTCATGTTGCGACATGCCCCATCAAAGATGGAAGGAAATAAAGGCTTTACTTCTTCAGACTTTACTCCATTGGTGTCATTATGGTAGACTCTACTCCAAAAAGGCAGCTCTCCTTCTGTCATATTCTGAGTGTCTTCTGGTCTGAGGGGCTCGTCTTCTAGCACTTTCTCTAACAATGCTCTGCTTCTGCTCATTAGATTTTCAGTAATTGACAATGTTTTGATGCTATCCATAGGGTTTTCAGTGGCAAATGCCTCTAAGCAGACAGACAACTCCTCCTTTGTAGCCTGTTGTTCATCTGGAAGCGCTACTGAAACATGTTCACTTTGAATGACCTTGCTGGCAATTACAGTACGAGTGACAAAGTTTTCAGCATCAAGCAACACACAAACCATCACAACATGACAAACTGACAGACAAGTGTTGGAACCTGTGGCAGTCATGTGCTTATGTTAATTTTATGATTGAAATGTAGAGGTGGAGTCTAACCTATTAATCTGGAGATAGTCATTGAGTTGCCAATGAGGCCTCCGTGTGGGCATGGCTTTCTTCTGAGACTTCTGGGAAATCTTACGATATTTCCCTCGTGAAGATGAGAAGCTATCTTCCCAGTTGTTGGGAGTTAGTTCTGAGAGACAATGAATCACAGACAAGACAAAATGGCAGCATCTGAGAAGCTGGAGGAGCCCAGCAGAGAGACCGCATGGCTTTGCCCTGATGGAGCCAGACCTCTGAAGCTGGGGCGGCCACATGGAGACCTCTGCCAGCGATGAATTGCTTCTGCTGTTGATGGACCCTGAGCTCTGGAAGTGAGGAGCCATGTAGAGACCCCTGCCAGAGCCAGGATTCTGCACCTACTGGCCTGTGACTTCTTGAGTCAGAAGGAGACTTTATAGACTGATTTCAGGCATATGGGTTAATATCGGACTTATGACTTTGAACTGGACTGAGCTCAATGTTCTGTTTTCTTGTATATAAACCTTTTTCTTATATCTATATGCAAGTCTATGAATTTGTTCTTCTAGTCTACCCAGACTGACACAGAATCCTTATTGGTTAGAAGCAAAAACTAAAGTCTTCTACTGCATTTTTGTATTACCATTGAATTGGAGATAGAGAATCATTAGGCTACAGAGGGACTCAGGTCCTCACTGAAGTCAGATGTGCCAGTAAGAGAGTATCTTGGTGCCCCTTTCTCCTTGCATAGGGTTGGCACATGATTTAAGATGTTCTTCTAGAGTATTAGTTCCTGACCTTCCTAATGCTGTGACTCTTTAATACAGTTCCTCATGTTGTGGTGACCCCCCCCCCATCATAAAATTATTTTTGTTACTACTTCATAACTATCGTTTTGCTACTGTTATGAATCATATTGCAAATATCTGATATGCAGAATGCATTTTCATTGTTACAAATGAACATAATTAAAGCATAGTATTTAAGCACTAAAACAATATGCAATTCTATATTGTGAAATATTTATTTCTAATTAAAAATAAATGAAATTTTGTCTTGAAGCATGGTGTAGCATGGGCAACAGACTTCAAGCCAGGTACTTGTAGGTGGTGAATTTGCAGGTGGGTGGACTCATCTGGAGACAGCTAGAGGAATGGTTATATCAGTTTTGACTCCTGTGAAGGATCGTTTGACCCCCAAAGGATTGCAAGCCACAGGTTGAGAACCATTACTCTAGATTTTCTTCTTCAATTGTGTGCTTTATAAATTTAGTAAGTGATAGTTCTCTTTTTCAGACTGGATTAGCTCGAGAAACAAAACCATATGTATGTATATGTGTTTTTGCATGTAGGTCTATATATCACTATATCTCTGGCTTTGTTTTTCACAATATGAAAGAACTTTATAAGTAATTTTATACCAAAGAGTCTCAGCCAAATCCAAGCTAAGACCCTATTTCCAAGGTTAGCCAGAGCCAGACTCATTCACACCGGCCAATGATGCTGAAGTGGAAGAGGGAGACAGAGAGCTCACAGGCCTGTGGGTGCTGCATCGTGTGGATACAAGGGTACTGGGAACGTGACAGGGTGTAGGGTAGTGCAGAGATTGGTTCTCAGTTACAGCCCCACAGGGTGAACAGACATCCCGCTTTTTATCAATTTGCCCTGTATCCCACGGTGTTTTAAAATTAAATAAATATATTACAATACTATTTTTGCTTTCTCTGAACATTTTTGTTGCTCCATATAGACCAAATATTTAATCAAGATCCACTCTCTCCCCTTAGTCCATGGTGTCCCGCTTAAGAACTGGTCACTTTACCTGGAGGCAGACATAGAGTCTCAGCAAAGGAGAAAGGTCACAGCCAAGAGCAAGAGAAATATGTTCACTGGAGCTTTTATTAAAAAGCCACACCCTGAAGGAGGCATTGCCAGGTTGTGCTGGATTGACACATTGGATTCCACCCTTAAACTTCCACGCAGGTTCAATTTGACATGAAATCTAACTGCCACCATCCCTTTCCGCTCCTCACCCGGAGTTTGTGAACAATGTCTCCAATGGACAGGCTACCTCTGTGCAACCCTTCGTGAGCTGTGGCCACACTTTCCGTGGTTCTCTGAAATGCTCGGATTTCCATCACTTTATAAGCCTGAGTGATTATATGGATCCCAGGATTGTTTGCTTTTCTTCCTTTCTGATTTCCTTTCTTCCTCATTCCCTGTCCCCTCCTGCTTGCTTGCCCTTCCTCCTCCCCTCTCTCCTCTTCACTTACAGAGATGCTCGTCTTTCAAGGCTTATTCGTTAAAGACAGTCCCGTAAAGTGAGCCTTCTGGGTGCTAGCACCTACATGTCTAGCACTCATGAGTATTGCCACAGAGATCCTGAACAATAGATTGGAAAAGAGAAGTTGGCTGTATACTAAAACAAACAAACAAACAAACAAAAAAACCAAAGGAGATCATGTCTGGAATACAACACTGAGTTCAATATTAAGCAATCAATTAATATAATTCTTTTTAATAAATAGATGTTTTGGGTAAGGTATTAAACAAGTCTCAGTAAGTGTACAATGCTAGTTTTTAAGGAAGCCACCTTTTCATGGGCCTAGATCTATACTTTCATAGTCATACTTTCTTAAGATAACCTTTAAATACACACACATATTCATTCCATTGCTGGTACCACAGCATCCCAAGCCAAACTCTCTGAATTTGATTCTGACATAGAGATTCTGGGACTGTCCATCTCTACCAGTGCAGATAGCCTCATCTTTCTCTCACTGAGCTGCTGGTGCGTTTGAGGCAGCACCCTTTGGTTTAGCAGTCACATTCTGACCCCACAGTGTCACCTGGGTGGTGAAGTCCTAGAGGAGACGAGCTTTTCTTACAGTCAACAGTAAGTCAAAGTTTCCCTTGATCACTACTGTTACTTAACATTGTTCCAGAAATTCTCCTCCAGGAAAAGAAAGTTGTAGTTATAAATAATGCCAAGCAGGAGGTAAATATTTTATGATTTACAAGTGCTATGGTCTGAACACATACCTGGAAAACCTCATGAGAATTAAATAAAACCTTATTTTAAAGAGGAAAAACATGCTGAGCCCCGGTGGAGTAAGTGGTTGAGTGCAGGACTACAGCCCGCGGGCTTGGAGGTTCAAATCCAGTGGCAGCTCTCAGGGGCAGAACTTGGTAGAGTCCATGACCACCAGAGGCAGTGAAGCCAAAAAAGAAAAAATAAATAAATAAACAATATTTTTTCATCTAAAACACAACAAAAAGTCAAAAATGAAAAAGAAAATGAATAGGCAGTTACTAAGAATTTTTTAATTTAAAAATACATAGGTTTTTGCTATATAAAAGATATAAGTCTAAGCAGTCAGCACTTCCATTGAGCCAATATCCACTCATGTGCAGAGGAACAGAAGGTAAGAGGTGATCCCAGGCACTTTATTTGGCATGCTTTCCTTATGAGGCAAGCATGGGGGATATAGCTACATGGAGGCAGAGGAAAAGATGAACCTTACATAACCAAAGAGGCAAACATACACTGAGACAAGTAGGACCTTTGGGGCAGAGGTGAGTGCTGTTGCAGAATGGCAGGGAATGCTGGGAGGGGAAGGGTGACCCTGAGGAAGGTGGGAGGGGGTTGGGAGGAGCTGTGCCCCGGAGAGAGATCTGGTGCAGTATGAGCTGAAACACGGATGAGATATAGCAGTCATGTGAAGTGCGAAGGGAAGAAACAAAACAAATATGAGAAATCAAATGGCTAAGAGGAAAGGAGAGATGGAGAAAGGGCCTGCAGGTTAGAGGAGGTATTGAGCAGCAGCACATAGCACATGATCAGGAGAATGATCTCAAATTTAAGCAAGGCAGGAAACCATTGAAGGGTTTTCAAAGGAGGGGTGCTACTCTGATTTGATGTATGGGTGGAGATAATACACCTACCCTGGCAGATGTGCAGAGACTAGACTGTATTGAGGATGGGTGGGAAAGGTGGCCTAGGGAAGGCACGATGGTGTTGGGGCGGTGATAGAGCAATCTGTCTAAGTTTGGCGTCTCTGGGAGCTGCAGAACTCCCAGTACTTGTTAACAGATTGATATGGAGAATGAGTGGGAGGAGAGATCGTGGTGCAATTCAAAGATTCCACTCACAACAGAAAAACAAACAAAAACATGAAATGTGTAGGAATAAATTACTCAAGAAATGCCCGGAACCTATGTGAAGAGAACAATAAAAATCTGCCGAGGGACTTTTTAGAAAAATAAGAAAAGAACAACAAAAAGAAGACTTGCATAATGGAGGAACAACTTTGCTCTACAGAAGAAAGGAAAACGTGGCAATTTGCAGAAATCAGAACCCCACCCACCCACGCGCACCCGTCCCCTCACCAGGGTAATCCCAACACAACCTTAAAAAAAAGACAGAGTAATACTGAAGTTCATTGACAAGCACGAACATTTATGGGGAAATAAGCAAAACAATTCTGCAGGGGGAAAAGAGAAATGACTGAGAACTGTCTTGACCAGCTATTGGATTGCAAAACAAAGCAACAGGAATGCAACAGAAAGATCCTGGTACAGAAATAGACTGGTAGATTCATGGAACAGAGTCAAGAAATGGAGCCAAGGATATTTGGATAACTGATATCTGCTCTGAAAAGAAGGAGTCCTGGTGGCCCTGGGGAAGGGACATTGGGCTGCTAAGCACAGTGAAACTACAGTGACTGAGACGTTCCAGCTGGTCTGCAGCAGAAGGAGGATGCTCTCTGCTCTCATGAAGACACACAGCTGGAAAACCCTCTATCTGGTTTCTATGAGTTGAAATCAACTCAATGCAGTGGTTTCAAGCTATGTTACAAAAGTCACATAGAGAATACCCCGTCCAACACTGTCGTGGGGCCGATTTCAAGTCCGAGTGATTTTACGGCATGGAGTAGACCTGCCCCAGCGGGTTTCTGAGTCTGTCATGTTTTCCCCAGAGCAGAAAGCCTCACCTTTCTCCTGCAGAGCAGCTGGTGATTGTGAATGACTGATCTTGTGGTTGGCAACCCAGTTTGTAAGCCCCTATGTCGCTGGGGCTCCTAGAGCCGTATGTACTATTAAATACATAGTACTAGGCTCCTTGACTAGCTTTGTGAAATATAAAGCAGAATCACTCTTTTATTCCTCACCAAAATAAATTCAAAAAAAATGGATCTTTAATGATCTTGCAGTGAAGAAGACGTTTGGACACAGGATACAAAAAGTTAGAAACTGTGTAAGGTATGATCACCAACTTTAACTAAAAGTAAAATTTTAAATAAAGTTTCTAGGTCAAAGAAGTAAGCAAAACTATATATAAGCAATGCCCCCCCCAAGCTAAAACAATTGATCGCATCCATTTCTGCTCCTTTCACACTGATCTATGGTTTCCATTGGAGCTCTTCAGACAGATATTTCCAGACGAATGCTTAAGAGGCATCTTCAGTGTAACTGTTGTGGAAAACAAAGCAAAACAAGCAACAACTCTTCTGTAGTTACATATTAATACAGACCCAGGAAAAAACCTAAACTAGCATACCACCAAATATAACAATAGTTAGCTCTGGCAAGGGAGATTACAGGAGACTTCCACTTTACACATACTTGTTGGATTTGAATATTTAATAAATTGCCTGTGCTACTTTTGTAGTTTAAAATTTTAAATAAAAGATAAAGTAAAAAGACTGCTATAATGCTATGAGTCAGGTCCAAAAATATAAGTGATCTAAAATGAAAAGGCATACTACTGAGGGATTAATATACCAGGATGAACATGAGCAGCTAGCCAGATAAGAGGTTGAGGCATCTAGTTGCTCATGCCCAAATGCAGATTGGACTCAGCCAAGACTAGTCACCATGATGGCAGTTGTCTGGTTGGTTAAACATTCATGTGATTGATTCTGGCTTCTGGGCCAATTAGGATTCCTGGAATAATGGGACTACTTCAGTAATTTCCCAGTTAGTTGGCACCTGTTTCATCAACCCAAACAGGGAAATGGGAACTAATATTTTCAGTGGACACAGGGATCTACTCTCTATCTTTCTCTTTCCAGGTCTGATTGCATGCCAGTGTCCTACCTCCTTACTTCATGAGACTCCACACATCACCTTCTCTCACACAATGCTACAACCTTAAACATGTAGCCTTTCCACTTTGTTAACTCTGAACCAATAACCAATTGCAACATATTTCTTCATTTGCATTTTATAAGGTGTACTACATGAGTTTGGGTATTGTGTTTTATTCTGTACCATGATGTACATAAGGAACAAAATACAAGAAGAAGAAGGGTTATTATATTTTCCACAATTCTAGCATTTCATTCAATTTATTCTTCCTGGAATAGTGGAGTATGCAACATCTGATTCAAAATGCCCAACGCCAGCCCATGTCAGCTCTCTAATGCCTAAGGGGATGGAGCCCTGGTGGCATGGTTGGGTAAGTGTTGCACTGCAAACTATCTCAGTGCCTCAAATCTACCAGTCACTCCAAGGGAGAACGATAAAGCAATCTGCTTCTCCAAGACATCAAGACATGCGGTCTCAGAGACCATTCATCGGAGTCAGAATCAGCCTGATGACAGTGAATCTCGCCGAGGATCTCCATATTTGTGTATCCCATTTCTTTCTTTCTCTCTCTCTTTCTCTTTCTTTCTTTCTTTCTTTCAACTCCCAATTTTCCTGGACTCACACCTCATACATTTCACGTTCCAATTCTTAATGGATGTGTCCTTGGATCACACTTGCTTCAATCTATATGCTGAGCTAATCATCTCTCTCCGAAGCTGAAAGAGATGAAGAAGATGACAAAGATCGCTGGGATGGGAGGAAGACGCACGAACGCCCTGTGATGTGCCGATGACATGACCTTGCTTGGGGAAAGCAAACAGGACCGGAAGCACTTACTGATGCAGATCACAACACAAAGCAAAAAAAAAAAAAAATCTGCGCCATTGGACTGAGAAGCAACATCCTGATAAATGGAGGAAATGGCCAAGTATTTTCTTTTACTTGGATCCACAATCAACCCCTTTAAAAGCAGTGGTCAAGAAATCCGACTCTTTCCTTGAGAAATGTTGCTGCCAAAAGACCTACTTAAAGTGTCAGAAAGCATAGCTGTCACTTGGAAG
>PVJH01009970.1:0-76140 GCA_004026705.1 Nesogale talazaci
TGGCGCCTGGCCGCACCCTGACTCTTAGCCTAAAAGTGATAAACAAGTAGCACTGCGCATGCCCAAGAGTTACTGCTGACGTTATAGAGCCTCTGCACCAATCACATAGAGCCACGCCTAGTATTAGACTATAAAAGCTTTGGGTCTTTCCTCCTCGGGGTTCTTCTCCTTTTGCTGCCCTCCTGTGATTGAGGCGGCTTCAATAAACTTTGCTGAAACGCCATCAGAAGAGTTCGAGCCATTCTTCGCGTCGTTGTGTTGCGTGTCCTGACCTGATCCGTCTCGGCGAGGGGCTCGCGACAGGAAGTGAGGAGCCATGTGGTGACCCCTGACAGCGCCGGGATTCTGCACCCACTGACCTGTGACTTCATGAGTTGGAAGGAGACTTTATAGACTGATTTCGGGCATATGGGTTAATATCAGACTTATGACTTTGAACTGGACTGGGTTGGGATGCTTTCTCAACATTCCATTCCATTCCACCCTTTCCTTATATCCATATGCGTGTCTTTGAAATTTGTTCCTCTAGTCTACCCAGACTAACACGGAAGATGAATTATGGGCAAGACAAGATGGCAGCATCCGAGCTGCTGCAGGAGCTGGAGGAGAAGCCACATGGCCTTACCCTGATGGAACCAGACCTCTGAAGCTGGAGAAGCTACATGGTGACCCCTGCCAGTGCTGAGTTGCTTCTACCACCATTGATGCTGTTGATGTACCCTGAGCCCTGGAAGCCAGGAGCCATGGGGAGACCCCCACCAGTGCCAGGACCCTGCACCCACTGACCTGTGACATTGTTAGTCAGAAGGAAATTTTATAGATGGCATGTGGGCTATTATAGGACTTATGACTTTGAACTGGACTGAGTTGGGATGCTTTCTCAATGTTCCATTCCTCTTGTATATAAACCTTACCCATATATCCATATACGTGTCTATGAATTTGTTTCTCTATTCTACCCGGACTAACACATGTGTTTTTGAGAGTTTTTAGTTGCCATGTGAAAAGTCCAGCTATTCTGATGGCGAGAGACGGATGCTAGAAAGAACACGTGGAAAGGACATAAAAAGAAGTAAGAAGACCTTAGAGACTGTATAAAAATAGGTACAGATGCATCGCCATCCTATCATCCCTGATGATCCTGCCTGCCAGTCATCCCTAGCAAAGCAGGGAGGTGAAGCTACTTTAGGTGTTCTAGACCCAGCCACCATTTGCTCACAGCCACATGAGTGTGTCAAGTAGACCAGAAGAGTCATCTGAGTCCCAGTTACTAAGCAAAAACCAAGAAATTGTTAAACATTGCTCTTTTCAGGTACCTAGCTTGGGGCTGGTTTGTTACACAGCAGCAGAAAAACAATATACCTGTCATTTGTTGCAAAACTATATCTCAATGCTCAAAATCGTTGTGCTCATTGATATGATATAATGTTATTACCCATGTGTTTTCCTTTTAGTGAAGTTATTTATTTTATATCACATCGAGTTCATCTCAGATTCACACAGATTGCAAGAAAAATCTATGGAGTGTAGCCTTTATATATAATTTCACCTTTCCATTTTTTAATCTTCCCATTTTTAAATCTCTTGTCCCAAACATTGTTATTCCATGAGATAGTCAACTTTTTATTCTAGCCAATCTGTCATAATGCTTCAAGAAAATCTTTATTTATATAAGTACTTATTTTTTTTACAGTTTTATTGGCATATCTTCCATATAACACACAATTTAATAGCTCAATCATATCAGAAAGAATTGTACTAACATTACTACAATTTCAGAAAATTTTCTTCTTCCATGTTCTCATTATTGGTGTGGTTATTATACACAAAATATACACAACAAAATATTCAGTTCAACACTTTCTACATGTATAATTCAGTCCCATTGACTATACTCTTTGGTGCAATCATTATTGATATCTTTTTCCAAATTAACCTTCCAGTAAAACCACTGGCCCTTAAGCAAAAATTTTTCTCTTCATCTACGGTAACCATAAGATCACTTTGTTTCCTTCTTTTTTTCCTTCGATTTCTTTATATAAAATTAAAGAAATATTAAACAAGTATTAAACACATCTATTTTAAATCACTTTTAAAAAGTGTTGCATCTTCATCATCACAATCAGTTCTAGCTCCCTCCCCCATCCTCCATTCATTGCTGATCCCCAGTCCCCTTGTACCCCTTGTTCTCAATAAACCATTGTATCAGTTACTGTCTCTATTCATCCATTTCTTTATGCTACACAAACTGGGAAATATAAACAATAAAACAAAAGCAAGATGATACAGAAAGATGAAAATAATAATGATGATGTAAAGATAAAGCATAAGAAAGAAAAGACCACCAAAATATTTAAAAAGCCAGAGGAGATATTTCTATCATAGAACAAACGAGAAATATTTAAACCTAGAGTAAATGTAGGTTGAGTGAAGAGGGGGTCACCTAGCCAAGTACATTATTATACCTTGATCTGATCCACCATCATCGAGTTTATGATAGTCACTGGTAAGAGGGTGATTCAGTAGCTTACCTGTGGCTAGAAAAGATCTTGCCAGAGACTTCATCTGAGTAGATACTCTGCAGATGAATTTTGGCTTCCACTATGCTGCTTAGCCTTCTACAAATTAGGTGTCCTTTTCATAATTTAGATGCTGATACCATTCCCTTCATCGTGTTTGGGTTTTGTTATTGTCATCTTTGGTTCACACAGGCTGGTGTGTTTCTTTGATGTAGACTCGTTGACACCTCACTTTGATGGCTGTTTGTTTGACTACAAGACTTTTTATACCCCAGACACATTTCCAATTGATAGCTGGGTACCATCAGTTTTCTACAGCATGCTTTGCTATAGACCCTTATCCTCAGGCAATTATCAAGTAAGAGCATGTCATAAGAATTAACCATTCTTGGGGTAGGGCTATAATTAATTGGGATCCCAGATTTTTTTATGACTTCTGAAATTAACTATAAAAAATAAGCAAACTTTCACATATGCATATTAAACTTAGGTATGTATCTACATATATTCATATGTATATTGAGGGGATTTTTATTTCACATGTATATAGCTAGTGACTCTATACATTGGAAGCCATATTTTACCTTATATTTTGAACCTGCAATATTATCAAAATAAGCAAATGCTTTAATGAGGCTTATATTAAGAAAGGCAGTTCGTTAGATGTGCAAAAGTTTAAGGCATACATTAGATCATTCTTTGTAAAGTGTAGTAATGAAAGAATCATTATACACCTTTATTTTTAATAAGATTTAAAGTTTTTAAACAGATATGTAACTACTAAAATCAAAATCTTAGTTCTCTATTAGATGTTTTAAGTTAATGTTTTTTGTATCTTCACAAAAACACTATGAAAAGTGAAGTTTCTATTTAGTATAATCTAATGTTATGGCACCACTTTCAATAATGAGCTTTCCCATAGCCTAACAGGAAATAAATATGCCTTGCATTTTGCTAACTTAATAAGATACTCAAGAGACTACTTTTCCAAAAGAGTTCTTCTGTTGTTTTTTAATGTTCAGTTGAGCACATAAGAAATGGTTTCCTCCTCAGCTCCTACTTTCTAACAGCTTAAGTATGTAGCCCTCAGTAACACAGCTTGAGTGATCTCAAACTATCTATAAACACATTTGTTCCTGCTTATCTAGGGTTCTCCTCTGTTCATTGGGGTCAATGTTTAGATTATTTTCAGAGAGAGGACAGCGCCTCACCAATGCCTGTAAAATGTCAAAGGGTCATCTGTGCTGGAATCCACCACTGGAGACTAGCAGGAATGCATTTACTAGTAACAGGCTGCAGTTTGAGCTTGTGACAAATTAGCATGTCAAGGATAGTCGTTTAAAGAGGGTGAATGTAGTTACTCCACCATTAGGCCCACAGGAGTGAAATGACCAATACTTCAAGGGAGCCTCAGAACACTAATGGAAAAAGAAAATGGTGGCAATAAGACAAAGAGTGAAAATGCCATCTCTGTTAATAACAATACTAACAGTAGGAACAGTACTTAGGAATCCACACATCTACAAAAGTTAGTGACACCTCTCCTAAAAAAGATGTCTCACTTTTTTCACTAATAAACTCTCTAAAATAAAAATACTTTTTTACACAGGGATACACACCCACACGCACACACACACATTATATGGACTTGCATTGCACAGCTTTCATGACCCGCCTTTTCCCCACTGGATGCGCATCCAGCCACGTTCTCTGAGTTTATGTCCCCAGTGGTGTTGCCTGGGAAGTTTTACTGCATGAATTTTTTTCATAAAAGCAGCTTCATTCAAACCTTTTTTGTGTGTGTGTGTGAAGAATGGTTTAAGAGAACAGTGAGTAGCTATGAACGTTTGTTACCTGCTTGAGAAAAATGCTGCACACACTGTTGTGATGTTCAACACAACTTACAAGGACAATGCTATGGGAAAAGCTCAAGTGTACAAATGGTCTTCTCCTTCCAAAAAGGTAAACTGCTGACTGGTGACAAACCACATTCTGGACATCTGTCAACTTCCAGAATGTAAGAAAATGTCAACTCATAGTACATTTGGTGTTTGCTCCACATGGTCAAACTGTTAATTAAGCTTTCTGTTTAGAGATTCTGAGAAGATAGTGTAACAGTGGGCAACAAAAAAAATGTCTGATTTGAGGCAATTGGGGACTGATTTTGCCACCACAACAATGCACATGTTCATGCAGCCATCTCAGTACACCAGCTTTTGTAAAAAACAAAACAAAACAAGACAGTATGTCTCTCTTGCCCCATGCACCTGGCTCACTTAATTCACTCTGTGGAACTTCTTTCTGTTTCCTTGAATGATAAGGGACATCATAGAACAGAGATTTAATGACATAGAATAAGTGAAGAAAAAATGAGGAACGTACTGTCGGCCTTCCAAATAAATGAGTATGATAATGTTTCCTAAAATCTCAGGTTTGACAAATGCATTAAGTGTAATGAGGAGTACTCTGAAGGTGATAGGGTTATTTTGTAAAACAATTTAAAATCCAGTTTGGGGGGGTACCCCCCATATCTTTTTATTTTATTTGCTTGTACCAAGATCACAGCTGAAGACTTTGAGAGGAAGTTGTGAGGAAGTTCTTGATCATCAGGCTTGGGCAACCTGTTAAAGGAACTTGCAAACTCCAAGTGTTAAAAATAAAGAGCCGTTTCCACAGAATCAATTTTAATTTGTGAGACGCCCCTCTGAGTCTTAGTGTGGAACCGTGTTTAAGAGGGGTTTTGATAGCTTATCTTTCAGCAATAGATTCACACCTTAATTCTAAGTCATCTCTGTGGGCTTGAACCTCCAAAATCCAAGTCCGCAGCTCAACGTGTTAAACATTTGCAAAAATCACGGTACATTTTTTTAAGGCAAGCATTCCTTCTGGTTTGGTTTAGAGGACAATTCTCTACACAGCCATGGCTATATATTATATGTTTTTTAAACAACAGACAGCTGAAAGAATGGTATATTGTCTTTATACCTCACTCTCTTCCTCAAATTTTATTTAAATCCTTCAAGCCTCATCATATCAGGAATGGGCGAATGATGCCTCAGGAAGTTTGACCTGTGAAAAATCTAGTAAGGAGATTACCACAGGATTTTTCTGTGCACTTTTTTTCGTGCTTGGTTCATGAAGTCACACTGCTGACTCCCAGTTAGCTGGATATCCAGTCTAATCCCTTTAATTTTTCATACAGTTACCTCCCTCTGAAAAGCTCAGGCCTGTGTATAAGAACCTTTCTTGTTATAGGGGAAGTACTCTTTATTGTATCTTTCAGACATCGTTCAACTTGCTAAACGCATTTAACAACTTCCCTTCTCCAGGCACTCAAACTCCTTAAATGATTTGCAAAATTGGGAAATTAAATCATCCTCAAAAGTTACTGAATGGATATCATAAAATAGCTAGAGCAGGATGTTCATAACAGCGATTCATATAACTATAGAAGGCATTAATCCAGCTCAAGGAAATAAAACTGCCAGGGAAAGCCATAAGGAGAAAAGAAAAACCATCAGCAATGCAGCAGCATTAGTGAGGTAAGGTGGAGAAGACAATGTTCTGAGAATGAGAGTGTGAGGCGTTTAAAAGTTAGTTATAAAGAGAGATTAGGATTTTGATGAAGGTAAAAGATGGGGATTTCAATGACAAGGTGAATGGGAACAATTGCAGCAAAGGCATAGAGAATTTCTGGAGACCAGTAGGATCATGTTTCCTTAGAGTCAATTCTAACTCGTGAAGACACCATATGTCCTAGTAGAATTATACTCCGTGGAGTTTTCAGAAGCAGGTCCCCTTGCCATTCTTCTGAGGCTCCTGGAAGTGGGCCGGAACGTAAAATCTTTCTGCTTTCCATCCATGTTGCACCACCCAGGAACTTCATGAGAGGATTAAGCAATGAAGGCACCAAAACAAACCAGTCGCTGGTGAGTCCATTTTAGCTAAATTCATGTTGATGAGTAGAACTTTGCTCCATAAGAATTACCAGAACATGCCATTTTGGAAGGCAGCTATGCTCACCACTATACCACCAATGCTGCGAACATGCCATTTTGGAATCAGATATCCAAGCCCTTTCGCAACTGTGATGCATTCAAACCCTGAACTTCTCTGTAAATATTTCAGTGTGAAACAAGCTGCATCACCTTGGGAGTCTGAGAGATTATAAAAAACAATACTAAATGCATTGCCTTTGAATTGATTCTGACCCACAATGATGTTATAAGACAGAGTAGAAATGCCTATGGAGGTTTCCAAGATTGTATCTCCTTACAAGAGTAGAAAGACAAAACAACATTTTCCCATGGAATAGCTGATCACTTGGAACTGCTGATCTTGCAGCAAGCAGCCCCTAATGTAACCATGGTGCCACCACAGCCCCAGAAATGAAGACTTCACTCAGGAAAGAAAAATTAAAGAAAGGAGCTTGTTCCAAACTCTGAAAAATGTTCTTTATGAGGTTAGACTTTCAAAAATATTCAGCAAATGTATTAGTTGTTTGGGGATGCAAAAGAGAAATATCATTAAGTGGTAGTTTTAAGAAACAGAACGCTATTTGGGCACTGTTTAAGAGATGCCTAAGGTTGGGTTCTGTTGAGAAGCAAAACCAATGTCCCCTACATATGTATGTAAAAGGGGTACCCCAAATACTGGAACTGTGTTGCACAGGGAGAAGATTTCTTAGTTCATATATATTTTTTTGCTCCTGGCAAGCATTGAGCAACTTGCTCTCAATTAATGCACCCAGTGGTTTTGTCTGGGAAGATTTTCTGTGGATTTTTCATAAAAGCAACTTTGCTGGAACCTTGTTTTTGTAAAGGCCATCTTAAGAAAACAGCATGTGGCTGTGAAATTTTGTTTTCTGTGTGGGAAAAAATGCCACAGAAACTATTATGATGTTAAACATAGCTTACAAAGACAGTGCTATGGAGTAAAACTCAAGGGTATGTGTGGTTTTCTTGTTTCAAGCAAGGAAAAATATTCATTCATAACAAACCTTGTTCTGGATGTCTGTCAACTTACCAAAGGACAAAAATGTCAATTTGCGGTGCATTTGGGCGAACTTCCATCCTAATCCTAAAATGACTGGCTGCTCATAGAAATTCCTTTAAACTATAGTGTTAGCTATTAACCACTGAGAATCCTGGCCCAGTCACGCTGACACAAAATTTAATTATCAACTTGGTGGTGTCAAGGTGGAATTACTTCAAGTGATACAACTACCATACCAGAAAATTAAGAGACTGCAAACTTGGACCTGATAGCCCATCTCAACCAAGCTACAAACCTGCCCAAACTTGGATCAAGGGCACATTGATATTCACCAATCTACCCCCAGACTGTAAGTACCCCACCACCACTGGCTACGGAGCCAATACAGCACCCTGACTACAAAGCAATTCAGCATACCACCACAATAAGCCACTGGCAATTCTCAAAAACACTCTTAACAGTTGAATAAAGCAAGGACTCAGAGCCCCTTGATTTCCAGAAATATGGTGTTCAGTTCTGAAATGGCATGCAAAGAGCAGCCAGAAAACAAGAAAGACAAAAAATAACAGTAGAGATAATGACGCTCATAAAAAATCACATGTGGGGTTGCCACAGAAAGAATAAATATTCAGAAGGCTGTTCAGAGTAATACAGAAGATGAGGAAAATAACACAGAATAAGGATATAATGAGAGAGGCAATGAAGTCAACAATAGAAGGGATGACCTCCCAAGGGAAATGCAAGTGCTCAGGGATAAAGTAACAGAGGCAAAACATAAGATCACGGATCTCACAAACAGACTAGGTGAGGCAGAGAATTCTCCCACTGATCTCAAGAACAATCAGGCAGACTTCAACAATTGGGGCGGGGGGAGAGATTCGAACAAGATTATCAAAGAGGAGGAAGAAAACCTGCGATCAATGACAGATGCTATAGGAACAACAAATGAATAATTGGTCTTCCAAAACAAGACACAGGTAATTTTAGGAAGTAAGCTTCTCCACCTTAATGAATGAGAATCAGACACTCATACAGGAAGCAGAGAGGACACCAATTAGACAACACCCAGGAACATCTCACTAAGGCATATAACAGTGAAATTATCCAACTCAGAGGAAAAAGAAAATTTTAAAGCATCAAGAGAAAACGAGGTAGTCACATACCATGATGCTCAGATCAGAAATATGCTCACACATATCAGGAGAAACAAGGAAGAGGTGGAGAGAGTGGATTAACATCTTATGAAAGCTGAAAGAGAAAAATACCGGCCCAAGGATCCTCTATCCTGCCAAACTATTTATTAAATAGACGGTGATTTAATAGTCTCCCAGGACAAGGGAAACCTCAAAGAATACCCTGTAACACAACCAAACCTGCAGAAAATCCTTGCCGACTTACTATAGTCAGAAAACCAACATCCACCAAGCACAAGCAGGAGACCACCATATATGCCAACTCCACCGAAAGTCAGCTAAATGATAACAAATACAAAGACAACAGGCCTCAGAGGGAAAAGAAAGTCCCACAGAATGAAGGCCCACACACAAACACATCACAAGGACATGAAGGGAAATAAGAAAGCACTCAACACAAAAGGTATGAGATGAAGGCAATGAATCCCCAGGTAGTGTTAATAACTTTGAATGTCAATAGCCTCAATTCATCCTTTAAAGGACAAAGGCTAGCAGGCTGGCTCAGAAAACATAACTCCGATGTTGCCAACAGAGACACATCCTAAGCTCACAGATAAACATAGGCTAAGGAAAAGGGTTCACAGAAAATACACCAGGTAAATGGCAATTGAGAAAAAAAGCAGGGGTTATAATCCTAATCACTGACAAAAATCGACCTCAAGGTGCAAACCATAACAATAGGCAAAGAGGGGCACTATATAATGCTCAAAGGATAGGTAAACCTGGAAGCAGTGAGCAAAATAAATATATATGTGCCGTCAAACTTGTCAAACTATTTAAAAGATGAAAAAAAAATTACAGAATCAATAATCATCGTAGGTGAATTTAAGACACCACTATCAGAGAAAGATACATCACTGAGAAAGAGACTCAGCAAGAAGGCTACAGAGCTAAATATTACAATTAGGGAACTAGACCTGATAGACTTTTTGTTTGTTTGTTTTGTTTTGTTTTTTGGGGGTGGAGGAATCACTGCTCATTGGCGGTGGGAGTAGGAGGCCCAGCCCCACTGCTGGAATTGAACATCCATCCCAGTGGGCCGCAGTCACGCGCACAACCACTATGCCACCGGGGCTCAGCCCTGACCTGATAGAGTTTTATAGAGCTTTCCATCCCAATGCAAAAGAAAAAAAATCACATTCTTTTCAAATGTACATTCCTCATTTTCAAAAATAGACCACATGCTCCTGCAGAAGTCGAGCCTTGGTAAATTCAAACACATAACATTTACTCAGACATCCTTTTTGAACCACCATACCATAAAGCTGGAGATCAATAAAAGGACTACCAGAAAAACAAGGGCAAACAATTAGGGGATGAACAACAATCTTTTGTGACACAAATGGGTATTGGCCCAAGCTGGGGAGGTGCTTAGGAAGTTTCTGTAAGCTAATGTGAATGAAAATGGAACATATCAAAATCTATGGGATACTGCAAAAACAGTATTCAGAGGCAGCATGTATAAAAAAGGAAGAGAGACTTATGACTGATACACTATCACGAAAACTCCAGTAACTAGAACAGAATCAGCAGAACAACCCTTCCAATAGCCAAAGAAAAGAAATAACTCGGGGCAGAGGAAAACCAGTGGGAAGACAAAAGAACATTGTAAAACACTGATAGAGGAAAAAGCTGGTTTTTTGAAATGATTAACAGAATCGACAAACTGTTGGAAAGCCTAACCAAAGAAAAGAAGGAGTGAACATCAATAGCCAGGAGGAGGGATGAGACAAAGCAGACCACAATGAGATTAAGAGGATAATCACAAAGTTTTATGAAAGTTTGCATTCTAAGGAATTCAACAACCTGGAAAACGGAAAAACACTTGGGAAAAGATTCTCTCATTAGTTTATCCCAGATTGAAGTCAACAACTTCGACAGACCCATAACAAAAGAAGAGATAGGTATGATTATGGACAAACTACCAACCAAAAAACCTCCCAGTCCAGAATACTTCACAGGAGAATTCTGCCAAGCATTCAGGAAATAGGTGACCCTGATCCTCCACAAACTATTTCAGGGCATAGAAAAGGATGGCAAACTCCCAAATTCATACTACAAAGCCAGTATACCTTTGATACCCAAACAGAGCACATACACAAGAATAGAGAACTGCTGACTAATATCACCAATGCAAAAATCCTTATTAAGATATTGCTCATTAGAATACAAAAATATTTGAAATGGATCAGGTAGGGTTCATCCCAGGGATGTAGGGATGGTTTGACATCTAAAAATCTATCAATATTATACACTAAATTGAGAGACAAAAAAAAGGGTATATAAATCACATTATAATATCAATGGATTCAAAAAAAGCATTTGACAACATTCAACACCCATTCTTAATTAAGACACTCAGGAATATACAAATGGAAGAAAAACTCCTCAAGTTAATGCAAGCTATCTATGAAAGTTCAACAGATAACAAATGTTCAATGGTGAAAAAATAAAAACAACCATACTGAATAAAGAGACCAAGCAATGATGCCCCTTTCCCCCACTTCTAGTCAACATTGTACTGGAGGTATTGGCTAATAACATAAATCAGTGGAAGGACAACTGGGAAGGTCTGTGTGTGTGTGTGTGTGTGTGTGTGTGTGTGTGTGTGTGTGAAACCATGAGTATTTGCAGATGACATGATTCCATACATTAAAAAATTCCAAATGCTTCACAACAGGAGTATTGACAGCAATATAGGGATATGGAAGAGTTGCAGGATACAAGATCAACAAACAGAGGTCGATTGGATTGCTATATACATGGGCCAAGGACATGGAAGAGGATATCAAGAAGGCAATACCCTTTACGATAGCTAAGAACAAGCAGAAATATCTAGGGATATGTTTAACTAAAAAAAAAAAATCCTCAAAGAGTTATATATTGAATCCTATTGGATCCTATTGGATCCTATTGAAAACCAAAAGCGACCTTCATAAATGGGAAAAAAAAAATGTCATGCTCATGGATTGGAAAACTCCATATAGTAAAAAGTAAAGATGTCAGTCTTACCCATGGCTTCATATAAGTTTAATGCTCTCCCAATTCAAATACCAACAACCTTCTTCAAAGAATTGGAAAAGCTGATCACCAATTTCATATGGAGAGGGAAGAAGCCCAGAATTAGCAAAGAACTCCTCAAGAAGATGGACAACATTGGCGGGCTCACTTTACCTGACCTGCTACACAGCCGCATTAGTCAAAACAACATGGTACTTGTATAAAGACAGATACTCAGACCAATGGAAAAGAACAGAAAACCCAGAAATAAAATCATCAGCATAAAGACATCCGATCTTCAACAAGGGCCCCAAAAGTGACAAGTGGGAGGCAGGTATCCTCATTAACAAGTGGTGCTGGAAGCAATGGATATGCACCTGTTGAAAAAGGAAACAAGATGTGTACCTTACCCCATGCACAAGAACAAACTCAAGATTTATCACAGAACTGGAGACAAAACCCCAAACTATCAGGATTATCAACAAAATAATTGAGACAAACCCTAAGAACTTCGATGCAGGGAATATATAGGCTAACTGCAATAGGAAAGCATACACACACAGGTGAACTTAAAATTGACAAGTGGGATATACTAAGGATGAAGCACTTGTGTGCATCAAAAGACTACACCAAGAAGGTTGCAAGAGAACCCACAGACTGGGAGACAAAACAGACAAAGGACTTATTACTAAAATAAGTACTACAAAAAGAGGAAATGGTTAGACCCCTGAGGAAGTGGGAAAGAGACTGGCAGGTTGTGCACACACAAAAGGAAGTTAAATCAAGAAGGGAAACGGATGGTCTAGACCCCATATTGGCACACCAAGCCTGGAGAACAATGCCCATACATGGAGCTGCTAAGGCACTGAGAAGATTGTAGGGCCAACAACAGCTCAAGACATGGTGTCCACTCACTGAAGCATGAAACAGAACAATACTGGGGAAACACAACAGGGAGTTAGTCCAGTCTGAACATCCCTAAAGTGTGGCAAACCAAGAAGAGAATATAAGCAAACAGCAAAGGTAGCAAAGAAAAGACACATATGCCCTGAAGAATCCCAAATATAGACTTCAGGCTAGAAGGGGCAGCTCCCGGAATTCCGCTAGGACTAGTGAAGAGACAGTCATAAAGATCAGCAGACAAACCTGGAATTATGTATGTGTAAATCTAGGTAAATTAGAGAAACAAATTTGTAGACACTCATAGATACCAATCTATAAAGTCCTCTTCAGACTCAGGAAACATATGCAATGATACCAAATGCAGAAAGATCACAGAACAGTGGGTGGGAAGTCTTTTGGATCCAGTGGCATTTTAAGCATCTCAGTGCTGGCAAATCTCTAGATGTAGCATTTCTGGCTCTAGATATCTGGCTCCATCAGCCTCTCTCCATGTGTCTTCTCTACAGGGATCTTTAGAATAGAGAGACTGTGTGTCTCCCACCTCTCTGGAGGAAACACAGGAGTTTCCAGAATTGTCAGGAGAAGGCCATGCCCACACAGAGACCTGATTGACAGGCTAGAGTCCACCCCTACACTCTTAATCCTCAAATTGACACCAGATTATGTAACTACCTGTGTTAGTCTGGGTAGACTAGAGAAACAAATTCATAGACATGCATATGGATATAAGGGAAAGGTTTATATACAAGAGGAATGAAACATTGAGAAAGCATCCCAACCCAGTCCAGTCTAAGGTAATAAATCCAACATTATCCCATATGTCTGATACCAGTCTATAATGTCTCCTTCTTACTCACAAACCATGTGCAGCCCAAGCATTCCGGTGCTGGCAGGAGTCTCCACATGGCTCCTCGCTTCCAGGGCTCAGGGTTCATCAACAGCATCCAGTGGTGGAAGAAGCAACTCAGGGCTGGCAGGGGTCTGCACGTGGCTTCTCCAGCTTCAGAGGTCTGGTTCCATCATAGTAAGGCTTCTCCTCTGGCTCATCCAGTTCCTCGGACGCTGCCATCTTTTCTTGTCAGTAGTTCGTTGTCTCAGAGACGGACTCCCAGAGACTGAATGTCAAGTCTCTCTTCTCCAATTGGGAAAAACTGTGAGACTTCCTAGAATTCTCAGGAGAAAGTCATGCCCACACAGAGGCCTCATCGGCTACTAATTGGTTATCTCCAGATTAACTTGCTAGACTCCTCCCCTACATCCCAATCATGAAATTGACATCACGAATACATGACCACCCCACTACCACCATATATGTTTTAGCTTTATGTTTTTCCTTTTTGTTCCCCCAAGCTTTACTTTTCTTTTAGTTTGGTCTCTGTTACTATTGGGATGCCCACTATATAACATAGGCATGGGAACAGTTGAAGGAGAAAGCAACAGGACTGAGGAGCCAAGAAGGACTGGAGAGAGAGGGAGGTTGGGGAATTAAGCAGTGAGCAAATACCACCACAGAGATGGAACACCTAGGAAATTAAAATAAACAAAAACAAGAACATAAAGATCCTGGGGTGGGGAGGGGTGGTGGAGCAACAGCCACCTAACTGAGTGGCATTACTAAGAGGCAGAAACAGAGAGAGTGTGATGATGGCGGGAGGAAGGTTAAAGAAAACAGAGGAAGAATAGATGAAGCAAAGATATGGATAGGAAGAGGTAATAACAATTTGTAAATTATTAGAAGTTCATGGGGGAGGAGAAGGGGAAATATGGGGAGTTGGAATTTGAAATAATAAAAAACTAGAGGAGCTGAGCCCCGGTGGCACAGTGGTTGAGTGCGGGATTGTGGCCCACAGGGTTGGCAGTTTGAATCCAGCAGCAGCTCTCCGGGAGCAAGACTGGGCCTCCTCCCACCAAGGCAGTGAAGCCACACACACACAAAATATATGGATAGAGGTATATGCATAGGTATATATATGTTAATATATTAATTCATAAAACTAGAGCTACTGACCTATGTACATATATTTATATGGCAATACACTGAGATAGTGGACAGACTTTAGGCCTCTGCTCATGTCCTCCCTTAATGCAAAAAAACTTTTTTCTAACAACTTGGCATTCTGTGGTATTCATCCCTAAGGCCCAAGCGCTGAAGACAAACGGGTACAAAAGCAAATATGGTGAAGAAAGTCTTCAAGGTTTGAAGTTAAACAAGCAGCCATCTAACAGATAAGCAACAAGCCCACATGGAAGAATCACACCAGCCTATGTGATCATGAGGGGTCACTGGAATTGGGTATCAGTGAAATTGTGGGGCTGCATTTTAAAATGTCACTGTGGTATGGTAGAACTTTCTTCAACATGAAGATATAGAACCAGATATTCATAAAAGTCCACAAGTTCACCTGGATTCAAAATTCAGTGGTTGTCTTCCCTAGCTCAAATTATTAGTCATTCTAAACAATATGGTCTTGTGGAGCATATCATGATATTGTCTGGAGAGATAATATTATTTTCTGTCTTTTAGCTTGACAAGGATTGCATTTAGCAATGCAGAAGATATGCATTTGTATGTAACACAGAGTGATTCCCCACTATTCTTGTGCAGGAACCAGCTATAGTCAGACCCAATTCTTTGGTGTGTAAAAGTATTAAAAGTCAGTTGATGCAAGCTTGGCATGGTGAAATTATTTACCCCTGGCATGGAACACAATAGTAGCAGCAATTCATGGGTGCTACAAAGCCATGGTGAACTAATTTTGGTTTGTTTGTTTGTTGTTGTTGTTGAAAAGTCAGTCATGGAACATTCACCAGCACACATCTCACGGATAATTTCTCAGCTAGGATAAGCCAAACAATAGAATTTTTTTTTAAAAAAAGGTTTCCATACTTCCAGTTTATAAATAACAACTGATTTCACTGCTAAACTTTTAGCAAAATGCTTCAGAAAGCAGTTCAGAACAAATTAAGTGCATTTAAAACAGTGCAGAGCACTATGTCATAAATCATAAGAGAAATCATCCATCTTTTCCATTGTCTCTAGATAATTTTATTTGTATACATTAAAGCCCCACAGAATATATGCACCCTAATTCCATACCCCAGTGAGAAACTATAATCAAACCTCTGAGCTATTAATAGAATGACTTGTACCTCAGTGGGGTGTCCCAGGAAGTGGATTAGCTTTGCTTTAAAACATCATCAGGGATAACCAAGAAAGGCTTACCCTAGAAGCATTGCCAGTGGCTTAACATAAACCCACAGAAAGAGCTCAAGGCAAGCATTACTCTTAATAAATATCCAGATATTGAATCTAAGGGACTCTAAATTTGGTTTGCAAGATTGCAAGATTGCCAACACATGTTATAATGCTTCCTGGGGCCTAACACTGCCGCAGAATCATTCTAAAGAGAGCCAACAGTAGTGGGTGAGAGAAGAGATTTCAATCTGGATTTAATTTCTCATAAATGAAAGAAATATGTCTTTTTAAGGCTCTCCCCATGCCTATTGACCAAAAAAAGAAGAAGAAGAGAGAAAGAAAGAGAAAAGAAAAGAAACACTGCAGATTTACAGGACTAGAAGACCAAAGTTCCAAGTGTCTGTGTTTAAGAACAGTTAAATGGCCTCAGCTAGTTTATTATCAAGCCCAGCAAGGACACTCTAAATGATCACTGGAATTTACATTTAGGAGAGTGTGCAAGTGCAGTTATCCTAGGAAATTTTGGTCTTTAGATGATTTTATTTTTTTCTCATTAGTTTTATTGAAATATGTTTGGGGTAATACTAACAATAACAACATTATTTTTGGCATCTCATCCAATGTGAGGCAGTGGAAGCAGTCAGTTTACTCAGAGGCTACTTCAACTTTGTCATGTTAAATCGCTTCTAGGCCCAAGTTAGAAATCAAAACAAATATACGAAAATGTGATTCCATCCATGAGCCTGAACTTTACTTCTCAAAATGTGTTCAAAATGGAATCTGGATTTAATTCCCATTAATTTATAAAAGTAAGACTACTACAATGAACTACATTTGTTTTATAGACCTATCAAGCTTACAATTCTTATAGCTATTAATAACAGCAACATTTTGAAGTTTAGACCACTGGGAAATGACAACATATGCAAACCATCCGATAAGCATTCCTAAGCCACGAAACAGTGAAAGCATTTTTCGCCCCACTGGAAAAGAATAAAAAGGAGTGAGTGAAATCTTTAGCTTGAAAATGAATGCCACTGTAGCATGTCTCCATCATAAATTTGTTTTCTTCTTTCAAAATCTGTGTGTGTAATCATAAATAAATATTTCTTATGAACAGATGGAGAAAACAAGTAAGAGATAGTTAAAAACCTGGAAAGACATGAGCTGCACTTTCCAAATGTAACTAGATTCTTTTGTTGGTAATTTAAAAATTATTATTAATAATTAATATTATTATTAAAATGGAGCTGTGATGTGCTTCTTTTAAGAAAGAACAAGGTCTGTCATGCGGATATAAAATTACCATGAATCGCTCATGTAAGAGTATTTTTGGTCATGTGCAGTAATTTTTATTTCAGCTGAAGTAGTTACATCTGTCAGTTGGGTTGAAAGAAATGAATCATATTATACAATAAAAATGTCCACTTTGAAATTTCTATGAGAATCTGGCAATGTGAAACAAAACAAAACACAAAGCCTGTAAACAATTTATGCCTGATGTGGAGGATTCCTACTTCTGCTACAAAACGAACAGTAACCACACCAAATACATTAGCGACATCACACTAACTGAGCCTGACAGTGCTAGGATGGAGAATCAGACATAATCTTATTATTGGGCTGTAGCTTGGACAGCTTCTAGGCAGGACTTAAAAAACAAAATTTACAAGATTACTTTCTATAATGGCATCTTCCCATTGAAGCTTCTGTTTCCAATTTGTATTCTCGCTCACACTCCATTCCTCTCCTTGGTGATCTTCTTCACTCCTCCTCTTTTCCTCCCTCAGTCACCTCCTCGCCCCCCTCCTCCCCCTCCTGGCTCCTGGGGCAGCTATTTGTGAAGTGGTAACACACTTCCTGGGATTTCCTGTTTGACTATTATTAACTAAATGCAAATCGTCTCGGCATCATGCTAATTATGAAAGGCTGGGCCAGAGACTGACTTTCTGACATATAAAGTCGTTGTTACACAGGGAAAGGTTGATGTGGAGCCCACATTTTTCTCAAATGAATTTACCAAATCATGATCATGCAATGAGATCTTTGGAAACATTTAAACAAAACATGGTGATAGTGGGAACCAGATGCTCTAATTTCTACTAGGACACATTTGAGAGGTGGTGTTTTCTTTTTTTTTTCTAGTCCCCCCCCCCCCACACACACACCCAGTAGAAAGAACAAGCTTGCAAGCTTTGTCATAGGCTTTTTCTGCAAACCCTATCAAAGCTTGCTTCCACTAATCTGTGGCTGTTATTAATATCAATGGAGTGGAGCTATAAATTCCACTGTGACATGGTTTCAGTGGTGTGAACCGCCAGATCTTCTCTAATCCCAAGATTAGATACTGAAGTGCTGCTTCAATTGTACAATATTATCACATCCTATCACTTGGCCCCATTTCAAACTGGAGCATTTATTGACAATACTTCCCAAGCTGTTGCTAAGTTGTGAGCTCTCCACCTTATCAGTCGCTCTTTTTACAAGCCTTAACTAGCAAGGCTCTTTCAGAGGAAGTGTCCTGCTAATAATATCACCAGACACATCCTGGTTCTTCTAACCTCCTGTAATACAAAAAAGCCCTTGGTACATAAACAGTTATTTACTCTCAGCTGCTTTCCAAAATGAGATGGCCAGGCGCTTTTGATTTTTGTGGACTATTTCTCAAGTTGCTCTTTCTCTCTATGGATTTCTCTTAGACCTCTAGGAAATTATGTGAGAATACAAGGAATTATTTTTTTATCGGTGGCCATTTAAATACATAAATATATATTTACCTTCTTTTCCTTTGAATAATAACTGCAGTTAACTAAATAGAAGGTCACATTTTCAGAAGAATAGATGCTGGGAGAACTAGCTGGAAATATCACATAGAAAAAGCATGTAGTTAACTGAAAAAACAATTTTCTGTATTTTTAGAATCTTTGTGTGTGCAGGTGTGTTTGTATTTGTGTGTGTGTGTGGTTACATACGTGCAAAATGCTAGATAATTTTAAACCAACATGGCAGCTCCATTTGGATAACGAATGGACATGTCGCATCCCACAAAATCATCCCATAACCTAATTTCTGGAAACTCAGTCCTTCCCATTTTTGAACCCCCAGCTAGTCCCAGCATCTTCATCAATTCTTTTTCACACTACATCAGACTAATCAAAAAATCCTGTGAACTTGAAACTCCTCTGGTGTAAACCACTATATTTTCCACATTGAGTTATGCATTAGTACTTTAACTAGCCTTTGGGAGTCTACCCTTGCCTCCCAAACCCGTAAGTCTTAAGAGAGCAGCTAAAGTGATTACTTTAAAACCAGAATGCAAGTTCTTGTCTTAGTAAGAGAAGGACTGACTTTTGGAAGACGTAAGACCCTGCAAGAACATTTAATTTAGAGGTTCTGTGGTAGTTACATAATCTGGTGTCAATTTGGAGCTTGAGAGGATTCAGAGGCAAAGGGTGGAGTCTAATCTGTGAGTGGAATCATAGTCAAGGAACCCTGCATGTAGGCATGGCCTTCCCCTTACAATTCTGGGGATTCTGTATTTCCTTCTTGGAGGTGGAAGAGACAGTCTCGCTCTCAGCTCACATGGAACTGTGCTAGGCCTTGAGTTGGAGGAGTCACATGGATTTATCCTGATACAACCAGACCTCTGAAGTTGGAGAAACCATGTAGAGACCCTTTCCAGCACTGAGAAGCTCATAGCGCCACTGGATGAAAAGACTTCCTACCTACTGACCTGTGATCATCCTGCATTCCGCATCATTGCATGTTTCATGACTCTGAAGAGTATCTTAGACATAGGAGCTAATATCAGTTTTATAGGTTTGGAATGGACTGGGTTGGGATACTTTCTTCATGTGCAATTTCCGTGTATATCAAACTCTTTTATTCACCTATGAGTTTATATGGATTTGTTTCTCTATTCTACCCAAAGTAACACAGATTCCTAGGAGGGAGAAAATCTTACTAGCCAGCACGGTCGGTCTCTGTAGTTCTTACTCCAGCATGCAACCAATCATGTTATCAAGTGCCAGAAGTTCTATGGAACTTATTCTAGAGCTATCAAGCTTTCCTGGGAAATGTAATACCAAGATGTCCTTGACACACACATACTATGTCCAAATCTCCACTTTCTTTCCTTTGCTTCATCCCAGTTTTAAAACATTGGAGATTCTGGCTTTCTTCTCCAGGTTTTCAACAATTTCCATTCCCATTGAAAGCAAATGGAGAACCAAACCCATTATCCTTTTCTATACTACTTCATTAAGTCATTGCCATTAAGTAGATTCTGACTCATAGAGATCCTGTAAGCCAGAGTAGATCTGTCCTACAGGTTTTCTGAATCGATTGTTGTTTTTGTGAATCTATTGTTTTTAGGGAAGCAGATTCCCATATTTTACTCTAGCACAGTCCTGTTGGTCCCAGCCACTCTGCTCCACCTTTCTATTGGTAGCTGGAGCGCTTAACTGCTGCACCACCAGGATGGTTTAACGGTCTATTAGTTCCTCAAAATGTTGACATCATCTCTACTACACTACCTTTCCACTGCACTCTTCTGACACAGATCACCTGGCTCTTTCTCTAAGACTGCTCATCAAGGCACTTGCATGAGTTTTCCAGTATTCTAACAACCTGGGCCACCTCTCCCCACCACTACACCTGTGCTCCCAGTGTCTCTCCATTCTTTCTCTATAATACATTCTCACTCCATCTTTTTTAAACATTAGAGTACCACATTCTTTCCAATTACCTGTTTTCACTTTTTTTCTTTTCAGATATCATAATTTTATGCAATGTACTTTATGGTTTACTTATTTATGTTCTGAGTCTCCTAATAAAACATAAATTCCACAAGGATCAGTATGCTAGTTATTTTTTTCCCTAGTGTTTTATTCTTAGTGCTTGGAAACCTCTCAGAACATAGAAGATTTAGGTAAAGATCTGTTGACCATATATCAAAGAAGCTCTGGTGGTTCAGTACGAACAGCAATGTTGGCAGTTCAAACTCACCAACCACCAAAGATAACCCAGTCTGTTTCCATCATAATTTCAGCCTTCAGGGAAATGTTGTGGGGTAGGTCTACTCTGCCCTCAATGGTCCATACGTCAAAATTGGCTTGACAGCAGTGAGAGTATCTTTCTATTGATTGCATATCATTGGATATATATCTTTGTTTTTAATGGCATTGGGGGGGGGAAGACAGATTAGAGAGGTTGGTAGCAACAGTTGGTCTCAATTCAAAAATTAAACTCATTGTCATCAAGTTGATTCTGATTCAAAGTGACTCTATAGGGCAGAGTTGAACTGTTCTGTGGGTTTCTAAGACCATAACTCTTCATGGTTGTAGAAAACCTCATCTTTCTTCTGAAAAGTGACTGATGGCTTCAAACTAATACTCTTGAAATTCGCAGCCGAATGCATAACGACTCTGCAATAGGGCTCTTGTATAGTTTGCCTAGATTTACTAACACTGGGATACAACAATAAAAAAATAAAATCTAGTCTGAGCAATTTATTTAATCTCCATTACAAGAATCATCGATTGTTTTTTGGATAAAAAATAATTAACAACCTCTATTTTTCATAAGTGTAGCCCTGGTGGTGTAGTGGTTACGCATTGGGCTGTGACCCTCAGGGACAGCGGTTCAAAACCACCAGCTGGTCTGCAGAAGAAAGACTGGGCTGTCTACTCTGTGCACAGTCACTGTCTCAGAAACCCACAGGGGGCGCCTTTGAGCCAGCATTAATAGCATGGAAGTGAGTGTGGAGTCTGGTGGACATTTTAACTTTCATAATTAGTATTAGAAAAAAATTATCCACAATAGTTACATATGTCCAGAAGTTAAGTGTTCTATGTATACTATATATACGTATATTTTAATGAAAGGCTGTAAAATATAAGAAAGACCACGTAAATCATAAATTACAGCATACAAAATACATAAATGGAACAAATTTTTTAAAAAAACAAGAAACAAAAGGAACTGAAAATCCTAAAAATGAAATATCATTAAAGCATAAAGGAAAAACTTTCTATATTTCTAAATGTAAAATACAATATAGAGTTGAAAATAGGTCACTTTCATTTCATTTTTATCTTAACCCAAAAACCAAATGTTTGGGATTTTTGCTTGGACATGAAACATTTCTATAATTTAATAAGGGAAGGGAATATACATATGTAGCATCAAAAAGTTTCTAAATAAGACTAATCTAATGATTTACATTTAAATGAATTTCAAGCAAATGCTTTTATCTTTCCTTAGAATTTGTATTGATAATTAAAAAATGAGCACTACAATTGATAAAAATTTATGGTGTACTGCATCACCCTCAAAGTTAGCTTTATCTATACTTTATTCAATTAAATTCATTCAGTCAAATATTTTACTTTTCCATCAGCTACACAGGATTAAAAATTTAGAAAGGACTAATGTAGAAATCAGATAAAGGTTCAGAAGCTTGGCTTTATCATCCAGAGTTTAAAACTAATTGCATTGGACTTTTGCCTCACACGATGTAAATATGAAGCACGTGATAGAGGGGGGAAATGTATAAATTAAAATGCCTTTATCACATGTCTCTTCTAGGAATCACTTACTTTAGTAGAAATATAGAAAAACAGGAAGGAATAAGGCAAAGCTGTTATACTTTGAGACCGTTTTCACAGTTATTTAATACCCACTGCCCTTGAGTCAATCTAACCCCTATTGACCCTACATGACAGAGGAGTAGTAAAACTATAGGGTTTCTGAGATTGCAAATTTTATTCCTATGTTGCATCTAATGGGTATAAACCGTTCTCCTCATGTTTAGTAGCCTGATGTACAAACACCTCTGTACTAGATCTCCTACAGTAATATTAACATGTTTTTCATATGCTACCAGAGTTTTAAATGTTTGAATATCAAGCCTGATTAGCATGTTATCACAGCAAACCCAACTGAAATCAAAATGATATCAAAGTGCTATGGAGAACTGCACTAGAACAAATTTAAAACCTAGATGACATAGACACATTTTTAGAAACACTGCCTCACTTGAAGTAGAAAGTCTGAGTATACACATATCAAAAAGAGCTAGTTCACAGTTCACCATTTCAAGAGGTAAGTGTGTAAGTGTGTTAGGCAAGGTCCTCTAGAGAAACAAGACCAGGACACTAATGATTATATATATATATATATATATATATATATATATATATATATATATATATATTTACAGTGAGAATAAATATAACAACTTTCAGCTAATTAGTCCCCACAGTAGTACAGAGGGCTAATTTTCATGGAATAGTTAATATTCCATGTGTATGAACTGCTTCCAGGCCCAAAGTTAAAGAAAAACAAACCAGTAGAGTCTTCAGTGAAGAAAGACAGGCAGGGTTGGGTGGGTCAGCAATAGTCTGTATCATGGGAGCTTAGCAAAACAGGCTTGATGAGACTTTGAACTCAAGCAATGCATGGCAACAGAATCCACCACCCTCAAGCTCAAGTGATGTATGCACCAGAAGCACGGTGAAGCAGGTCTCAAAGGAATCTCAAGCTCTAGCAACACGATCCAGGGGTTACCTTGTCCCACAGGCAATGTAGCACATAGGTTAAGGCAGACAATGGGCAGAAACAGCAGCACACACTGGTGTAATCACCAGAGAGCAAGAGTTACATGGGACACTGGCTGTCTTCATTTATCTCAGTCACCCTCCAAGCAAGCTGCAACCTCATCAAGCTCCTCTCACATGTTCCTATTAGCTTAGTTGACACAATAAACCTTACTATCATAGGTAGCATATGAAGAAGAAGTAGTGGTATGGAAAGAAGTTCAACTCTCACTGAAGGTATTTGAGAAAACAAGACTCCAGGAATGAATGAAGTGGCAACTGAAATATTTCAACAAGCTGATGCAGTGCTGGGGTTACTCACTTGTTTTACCAAGAACTTTGGAAGGCGGCTGCATGCCCAGCCAGCTGGAAGAGATCTATAGCTGCACCCATTTCAAAGAAATGTGACTTAAAAGAATTCAGAAAATATCAAATTATCAGTATTAGCACATATAAGTAAATGTTGGCTGAATATTACTCAACTAAGGTTGTAGCAGTACATCAACAGAGTTGCCAGAAATTCAAGGACTCAGAAGAGGAATACTATTATCATTTATGACTTTAGCTGACTAAAAGCAGAGAATACTAGAAAAGTGTTCATATTTTAATCACCCTGCAAAGTCAATCAACTTTGTGGATAATAAACTATAGATAGCATTTAGAAGAACAGGTATTCCAGAATATTTCATTGTGCTCATGAAGAACCTGTGTACAGATCAAGAGGTAGTCGTTCATTGAAGCAGAATAAGATAATATTGAATGGGTTAAAAGCTGGCACATGTGTACATCAGCATTGACTATTCAATCTGCACCCTAAGCAATAATCTGAGAAGCTGAACTCCTTGAGGAAGAATGTAACATTAGAACTGGAGGAAGCCTTCTTAATAATATTAAATATGAAGGTGATACAAACTTGCTTTCTGATAATGCGGACATGAAGCAATTGTTGTTAAAGATCGAGAATTGCAGCCTTCAAGATGGATTACAATTTAATATAAGTTAATTGTAATTTACTTCTATTGTGTTGATGCCTATTCAGAGTGACCCAAAAGAACAAGATAGGACTGCCCCTGTGAGTTTCCCAAAGCATCAATCTCTATGAGCATAGAAAGCCATCTTTCTCATAAAATGTAAATGGCAAAACTCCCCATGGCTAAACCACTAGGTAACATCATTGAGGGAAATGATTGAACTTGTAGGGGCCTTCATCTTGATAAGATCCACAATCACTATTCACAGAAACAACAGTAAAGAAATTGAATGAAAAAATAAATTAATTAAATGATGCCTTATCCTGTGTACATCTGTTGCATATGACCTATTTAAAATGTTGAAGAGCAAGGACATCACATTGAGGATTAAGGTGAAACTGACCCAAGCCCTGAGTATCTTCACCTGTGAAAGTTGGACATCCAATAAGGAAAACTCAAAAAGAATTGATCCATTTCAAGTATGGTCCCTGCAAAAGGATATCATGCTTGGTAATATAAAGAGTTTGTCAAAAAAGGGGAATAACTTCCAAGAGATGGATTGACACTCTGGCAACAAGCTAACAGCAATATTTAGGCTGTCACAGGACCAGGTAGTGTTTTGTCTTGTACATAGAAGTTGCTAAAAGTCAGCACTGACTACATAGCCCCTACAACAGTTATAGTGCTGGCTGGGAATATTGAAGGAACCAGTGACTGAAAACAGAACAAAGAAGCCAGTGTTGAAAGAAATGCAGCCACAATGCCCTTTAGAAATGATGGTGCCAAGACTTTAACGTTTTAACAGGCAAGTCCAAGTCCTGGAAAAGGACATCACAATTCTTAGAGGCAAACCAAAACCCAAACTCACTGGCAGCCAGTCAATCCCAACTGATAGCAACACCCTGTGCTTTCCAAGACTGTAACTGTGCATGGGCGCAGAATGCTCTCTCTGAGGTAAAGTAGAACTATGTCAAAGAAGAGGACCCTGGATGAAAGAGATGGTCACTGTGGTCTCAACAAAGTTAATAGAAGATGCGATCAGGAGAGTAAATGATTCGTGGCATTGGGTACATTTTCTGCACATGGCTTTTTCCAAGTGCTGAAAAGTTTTGAGGACTAAGGTGAATCTGATCCAAGCGATAGAATTTTCAATGGCTTCACAAAGCTTGGCATACTGAGATAGCTGCGTGAGAAGGTGTTTTGTTTTGATCACAAAAACAGTCGCCTGTCTGCCAGAATGTAGTTTTTATTTATTTATTTATTTATTTATTTATTTATTTATTTATTTATTGTAGTTTTTATTTATTTATTTATTTATTTATTTATTTATTTATTTATTGTAGTTCTTTTGTTGTTGTTGTTGCATACTGTTGCACAATCTTTTCAGAATCTCTTGCTTTTAAAGCTTGATTAGTTATCTGACCTTATGGAGTGAATTCCAAATGCACTTGGAGTCGGTGTTTTTGTCCATTCAGGAAGTTGACCGATGTCCAGAATGAAGCTAGCCATTGACCAACTTTTCACCACTTTTAAAATGAGAAAAATCACTCAACACTTGAGTATTTTACCTCAGTGCTGTCCTTAGAAACTGTGTTCAACATCATAACAGTTTCTGCGGCAATTTTCCCAAGCAGGAAACAAAATTTTACAGCCTAAGCTGTTCTCTTAAATCAGCCATCACAAAGATTGAGGTTGGACTCAATTATTCCTTCAATGCAAGAATGCTTTGTTCTATTAAACTTGCATTCCATGATGCTCACCTTCCCAATTCACTGAAGGCAAGGCAAGTGCAAAAGCAAATATGTGGTGAAGAAAGCTGATAGTGCCTGGCTATCAAAAGATATAGCATCTGGAATCTTAAAGGTTTGAAGATAAACAAGTGGCCAGCTAGCTGAGAAGCAACAAAGGCCTCATGAAAGAAGCACACCAGTCTGTGTGATCATGAGGTGTAGATGGAATTAGGTTCAAAGAACAAAATATCATATCATCGTGTGCTCACCTTCCTGACACAATCACTGAAGACAAATGAGTGCATAAGCAAAAACGGTGAAGAAAGCTGATGGTTTCCAGATATCAAAAGATATAGCATCTGGAGTTTTAAAGGTTTGAAGGTAAACAAGCAGTCATCTACCTCAGAAGCAACAAAGCCCACCTGGAAGAAGCTCACCAGTCCATGTGATCATGAGGTGTCAACAGGATTAGGGAGCAGGCATCAAAGGACAAACGATCACAACATTGTGAATGAGGGGGAATGCAGAATGGAGACCCAAAGTCTACCTGTTGGCAACTGGATATTCTCTTACAGAAGGGTTGCAGGAGACAAGATTGTCAGGGTGTAGTATAGCAACGATGAAACCTACAGCCTTCCTCTAATTCTTCAGTGCTTCTTCTCTCCTTCCCCCACTATCATGATACCAATTCTACCTTACAAATCTGGCTAGAATGGAGGATGTATAATGATACAGATAGGAACTGGAAACACAGGGAATCCAGAACAGATGATCCCTTCAGGCCCAGTGGTAAGAGTGGCTAGACCAGATGGTGGAGAGAAGGTAGAGTAGAAGGGGGAACTGATCACAAGGATCTATATACAACCTCCTCCTCGGTGGATGGAGAACAGAAAAGTGGGAGAATAGAGACATCGGATAGTGTAAGAGATGTCAAAATAATAATAATTTATAAATTACCAGGGGTTCATGAGGGAGGGAGAGTAAGCCGGGAGGTGGAAAATGAGGAAATAGTATCAAGGTTTCAAGTAGAAGGCACATGTTTTTTGTTTGTTTGTTTTTAAGGCACTACTGCCCTGTGGTGATGGTAGTAGGAGCCCCAGCTTTTGCTCCGTGGAGCTGGAATTGAACCTCCATCCCAGCAGTCCCACGCACAACCACTACACCACTGGGGCTCAGCCCCAGAAGGCAAATGTTTTGAGAAAGATGATGGCAACAAATGTACAAATTGTTTGACACAGTGGATGGGTGGATGGATAGAATGTGATAAGAGATGTAGGAGCCCTCAATTAATAATAACAATAAACATAATCATAATAAATAACAGAAAAATTATTTTGGAGGGAAACGGAATTTATGAAAAAAATCACTATGACCAAAGAGAACCTTCCTAAGGCAAGATCACTGGGTGCACTAACTCAGACTGAGCTGTTTAATGCACACCTAGCAGAAAAATGCATAATATGAGAACTGCTTCACCCAGTGCAATTCTGCTTTTTTTTAGGGTCCCCTTATGTACTAGTAAAGTGTATATAAAATATCAATTATCTACCAGATACACAAGCAATCTCTTCAACTGATCCCCACTGGAAATTATAATTCAATAGAAGGAAAGTGGTCAAAGGACAGCATGTTCTTCTGTCTTTTACAATGAGTGAAACATTTTCAAGAGGAATCAATCAATTATAACAAATTAGCAATAATTGACCAAGAGCTTCAGGATAACCCACTGCCTCCTTAGAAATGCTGAAAAATGTATTAATTAAATTAATTAATTAATGTAATATAATTAAAGAGGTATTATTAAATTAGACTGCACTAAACTCTGAGGGTTCCACAGGAAAGATGGCATGAAAAGGTAAATTTATAATTCAATTGGCCCCAGATATTAGGAAAGAATGATGAATGTTAGGAAAGGGTCTAGTGCTCTGTGACAGGGATACAGAAGACAAAGAAAGGAACCTGGGAAAGAAGAAACAGGGAGGAAAGAAGAGTTCAATTTAGGGACACAGCAGAACCAAAATTAAAGGGAATGTGTAGAGGTATTCCAAATGTGAAGTGCCTGGGAGAGTGGAAATGAGAATTTCCTGGGTTGAGGAACCACCCTAGACTATGCTCCTATGCCATAAGTGTGGTTATTGGGAGAGCAACTGCTTGGGAGTCCAGAAAGACTTTCAGTTGTCTGCTTCATTTTCATGGCCTCAAATTGATGAAGCTCTTAGCTCTAATGGGCTTCCAATAATAACATCGCCATTAATGAGACATCGCCTAGAATAACCTTAGAAGGAGCTATGATTCAATTACAACTCATATGGACCCTACATAACAGGATTGAACCTGCAGGTTTCATAGCTTTTAGCTTTTTTTTATTTAGTTTGTAGCTTTTTATGGAAGCACAAAGTTTTATGGTTCAATCCCACCAGTTATTCTATGGAAGAAGGATGAGGCTTCTTGCTAAAGAGTTAAAGTCTGAGAAACTCAAATGGAGAGTTCAATATGCCCTTCTGGGTTGGAATCAAGCTGATGGCAATGGATTTATCAGAAGGCTAGTGGCCCTGTGGGTTAGGCGTTGCATTCTAATTGCTAGTTTGCAGTTTGAAAACCACTAGCTGCGGCTCAGGAACAAGGTGAGCCTACCTGCTTTGGTGAAGAGTTGCAGTATGCTGTCTTGAGTGCACTCTATGAGTTGGAAGCCACTTAATGGCAGTGGGTTTTGTTTAGTTTTTAGTTACATGACCAATGCTTGCTAGATAATAGAAAGGAATAAAGAGTATGTAGGTTCTTCTATGAAGTTTACATAATAATGTCTTTTAAAGACTAGATAGATGAAATAAGATAAAAACAAATTTCAGACAATACTATTAAGGGGAGTATAGATAACTGTAAGATAGAAAACAACCACCTCAGTTTGTCATACTCTCACAACAAATATTTCCTGTGCCACCTATTTTTCAAATACCAGCAGCGTCATCCGAAGTTTGCAGGTTTCAGTGGAGTTGTAAATCTAAGGTAGACTAGGAAGAAATATGTGGCAATCTAGTTGTTAAAATTAGCCCTCTGTGGATCGCAGTAGACTATCATGTAATAAGTCACTGGAAGATGAACCCTATAGGGTAGAAAGCATTCAAAATACATAGTGGTTACAACAATTGAGTATACCCATGACTGTGAGCATGGTGAAGCAATGGATAGTGTTTTTATTCCATCGAACACAGGGTAGCAGTAAATTGAAAACAAGCTTACAGGAGACAGCAGTGATAAAGCAAAATAGATGGAACAAACTTATTTAGAGATTTTTCTGAGAAGAAGGAATTTTACCTGGAAAGATACTATGGAGATAATAGTGCAGGAGAGAGAGAGAGAGACAGAGAGACAGAGAGAGACAGAGAGAGAGACAGAGACAGAGAGAGAGAAGAATAAAAGGATTTTTTTGTTCTAGAAGTGATATGATAGAGGTATGGATAGGATGGCAGCAGTAGAGATCTTGAGAATTGGAACAGAGTTTCAACATTACATTGGTGACAGAGAAACAGGGAGAAGGAAGAAGAGAATAAGTGATGCTTATGGACTTTGACTTGGACAAAGTACAACCAGAATGCTCCTTAGAAATGAGGATGATGAGATTCTATCTTGTGTATTTTGGAAATGCTACCAGGTGAAACCAGTTCTTGGAGAAGGACAATCACTTGGTAAAGTAGAAGGTCACAAAAGCCAAAACACAAGGCTCCAGGAATTGACGGAGTGTCAGCTAAAATGTTTCAACAAGCTGATGAAGGACTGGAAGCACTCATTCATCTATACCAAGAATATGGAAGACAGCTTTCAGGCCAACTGACTGAAATAAATCCACATGTGTCTTCTCCATGGAAAGGTGGCCCAACAGGATGCAAGTATATCATTAAAATCACATTCAAGTACAATTTCGATGAAGATAATTCAAAATCAGTTTTGATGATAAATTGATAGGGCACTGCTAGAAATTTCAGCGGGATTCAGAAGAGGATGTGGCAAGCAAAATAGCATTGCTGAAGCTAGATGGAACTTGTCTGACAGCAAAGTCATCCAGAACCATGCTTCCTTGTGCTTTATCGACTATGCAAAGGCCTTCGACTGTGTGTACAATAACCAACTTTGGATACTATTTTAAAAAGTGGAAATTCCAGAACACTTAGGTAATTGTGTTCATGCTCATTAGGAACTTGTACTAAAATCAGGAGGCAATTGTTCAATCAGAACAGGGAACACGACATAGTCTGCGTCGGGCAGGGTTTTCTTAGAGAAATAAAACCAGGACCCTAGTAATTCTCTTTATATATTTATATATAGAGAAAGGTATATAAGATAAGAAAGAGACAGTTAACTATCTATCTATAAAGCAGTACAAATTGCTTGGTGCAACTCACTTGCATAAGACAGCTAGGCAGTCCTTCAAGTTTTGAAGGCCGCTGAGTAGTCCTCTGCAGAGCAATTCAGGCTATCTGGTCACAGGCAGCAAACAGCAGAGCAGGTCACCAACAGTCAGCCAGATGACAGTGTCCAACAGTCCCCAGCTCAAGAGATGTATATCCCAGGAGCGTGGCAAAGCAGGGCTTGAAGGAACCTCAACTAACAGCCCCACAGTCCGCGATTAGGTGTCCCACGGGTAGTGTTGCTTGGAGGTCGAGGCTCAGGATGAACAAGGCGCCTCACTGGTCCAAAGATCTGAAAGCAAGAGAGCAAGGGCGGAGCCTACCAAGCCTTTTCTATTTCCGCCCTTCAATTGATTGCGTGTGTTCATTGGTCATGTCGTCACAACAGACCTTCCTATTGTCTTTCACCATGTAGGCACCACAAGCTTACCTATAACATAGTCCTAATACTAGCTGTCCTCCTCCAGGCCTGATTTGGTTGTTTTTCTGACATCCGACCCCCCAAATCCAAAGCCCTTGGGTTGACTTTTACTCCTACCAACCCAACAGGAGCAGATTGCTTCATTGTTCTTGAAGTCAATGATATGTTCAATGTTCTTTGCCAGCACAATTAAATCTATTCATCCTTCTTTGATTTTAATTATTGGTTGTGTAGTCATTACATAAATCTGACTTCTTAATTTTAGTGGCATCTATTAAAATGGCTTATGAGGTTACAAGGTAAAAATAGTGTACTTAGAAAATACATGCATGAAACAGCACTAGTAGCCATTGTCCCTTACTAAATGTAAAACGCACTCTCACTCAGTTCTTTATTGGGATTGCATATGAGTTCATGTCACATATTTTTCAAAATTTTGCTATATCACAGAAAGGAAATAGAAATTCCATCTGAAATCAACAAAAACAACATAAACTTTTTTGCAGATTTAAGGGTACATAATATTAAAGATGAGAGAAAGTGTATTCACTAGCAAGAATGTTTCCTTATCTTGCATTGTGCATGGGGTTGTCATGAATCAGGGACAACTCACAGAAAGCTAACCACTGTGAAGAATGTTCCAACCAATAAAGAGAAAAAGAAGAGTTCTTAGATGCCCCCTGGGAGATCTCTGATGATGGCCGACCATCAATCCAGTGTGACGAAGCAGACTGACAAAAGTCTTGAGTTCGTGCGTGGAAGATACATTCTAAATCTGTCTCTAAGATGGAGTGGTATTCAGAAAGAATCAAAACAGCATGAAGATTTAAAAAGAGAGACATAGAACAACTTCATTTTCTTATAACAAAATTCAGCCATCCAAGGAATGAGCTGAATTTAAAGTGTTAATAATGCTAGAACTGAGAGTAAGCAAACACATTATAAAAATATGTTGGTTGGGTTCGTTTTGCTTTTTGCTGATGATAGTATATATACACACACACACGAGCATGCACTTTTTGGTGCATATTCATTAGTATACATATTTTTACTGCTGCTGATATATGTAATATGCAATATATATACATACCTACTTTGGGTGTGCATTCATATACATATACGTTTTTCTGATGATATTGTGTGTGTGACACCACATCTAAGGAGTCCCTTTGTAGCACACATTATTAAGCACTCCACTACTCAAAGAAGGTTGAATGGTTTAAACTCACTCTATAAACCTTTACCAGATAGGCCTGAAGTTATGCTTCTGAAAATGTCTTAACCTTGAAAACTGGAAGGGGGAGTTGACCTCGAACAACTGAGAACCCCTTGACAACTAGAAGCAACCGAAATGTCACACACAGACACATGTTCCTATGATGGCGTAGCGTTTACATGTTGGACTGTTAGCTACAAAGTCGGCAGTTAAAGCGCACCAGACACACCACTGCAGAAAGACAGGGCTTTCTACTGCTATAAAAATTGAGTCTCAGAAAACCCACAGGGGCAATTTTACCATTTCATGGGGTCGCTATGCTTCAGCGTTGACTCTAGGGCAGTGAGTCTGCCTTTGTTTGTATGTTTACAAACTTTGTTATTATTGTTAGGTGCCATTGAGTCGGTTCCCATCCATAGCAAGTCTGTGCACAACAGAGCACAGAATGAAACACTGCCTGGTCCTGTGTCATCCTCACAATTGTTCCGATGCTTGAACACATTGTTGTAGCCGCTGTGTCACTTCTTACTGAGAACCTTCCTCTTTTGTGCTGCTCCTGTTATATATATGCTATGTAATAAATACAACATGTATATATGTACTGGATGATGTCTGGCTTTAAATCCAAATTGTAACCATTTTAATACTATTAATCATAGAAGCAATTGAAGTGTCTGTTTTTTGGTGAGCTGAGCTAACCTAGATACAACTTTGGTGCATCTCTTTTAAATAATATGAGTGTGTGTATGTGTGTCTCTTTGGATTTACATGAGCATCAGACTAGCCATTATAAAGTGTGATTTCATTTACAGTCTTATCACAGAATAAGATTACTTCCGTTGACTGTGAGATTAGGGCTTTCCCTACAAGTGTGTATTTTATAGCTACTGTGAGGTGTAAGCAATCATTGCTTAAAATGGGAAGCAAACACACAGACATCGTACAGTTGATTCAGGCTACATACTCTTAGGAAAGTCCCTCTTCATTTGCCTCAGGAAAGATAAGGAGAGTCAACATTCTCATTACCCACCAATGAAATGAGAAGGATGACAAGAATGGGAGGGCACTGAAAGTGAAAAATGCCATGTAAAATGTTTAGGAAAAGAGAATGTAGCAATGGGTCAGAGATTAAAATACAACACATACCTGGGTCACTCCGTTAAAAGGCTGGTAACATTCATCAGGGAATCCTGTAGTGTTTGGTGTCAATGTTCATCATATGCCTGCAGGAATCCTGATGCAGGTTATGTAAACACCCAGCCCTTATCATACATCATCACCACATATTATAAACTATTCTTAGAAGCCCCCTTTTTTAACATTAAAAAATGTGTGAAGTAGGAGGTCATGGTCACGGTGCCAGTTTGAAGTGGAGAATTTTTAACCTACTGACCCTCTTGTCAAACACCATTTGCAATAAATATTAAGATAAAAAGTTCATTCCAGGAAATATTTTAATTCATATCTTGCACTACATAAAGAAAAGCAATATAGCTCCTATCATTGTAGTCTCTAAAGTAATAAGAAGTTATATCTAGAACATGGCATTACTTATTTGGAAATATAGGTAATGAAGTAAGTGGCACTGTTTTAGACCAAGGAAAATAGGAGTGCAGTGGAGGCATTTATGAACTTTAAACAAGTGAAACATTCAAGTCATGAACACTAGCAGGATGATATAGTAGTTCAAAATCTTAGGTTTTTCTATAGAAATCTGCATTATTTCAACTGAGGTTCATGGTAGATAACAATATTTTTGTTTTCTCACTACAAAATTTTTCAACTTCCTGAGATTAGAGAAAGAAGAAAAAAATAAATTTAGGATTGTCTTTTGGAATATGTAAAAATGGACTGAAGAACTTTTGCAAAATATAGATGGAGCTTATTAATTTGTGTATGGTCACTTACTAAAAGACACACTAGCAACTCATGGCTCACTTAAATATATAGTAACTGTGGGTGTTATGTTATGATAAAACAAGATAGTTCTGAGCATCTGAGTAAGACTTTATGGGAGAGGAAGCGATGGGGGAAAGGAGGTGGTATTGAGCAACTGAGGGGACAAGGAAGCAACAAGGGAACAAAAAATCAGTGACAGGAGGGAATCAATCCCTCATAGGGATTGATCAAGGGCAATGCAATGAAGAGAAATGACTGAAACACAAGTGAAGGCTGAGCATGATAGTGGGACAAGAGGGAAGTAAAAGGAAGTAAAGGAAAGAATTAGGAGTCAAAGGGCACATATAGAGATATAAATATGTTTATATATGATGACATGGAAATAGATTTAGGTGCATATATTAATAAGGTTTAGTATTAAAGCAGCAGATGATCATTGGGCCTCCACTCAAGTACATCCTCAAAACAAGAACATTTTGTTCTATTAAATTAGCATTCCATGATGCTCACCTTCCTAACAGGAATGCTGAAGACAAATGTGTGCATAAGTAAATGTGGGAAGAAAGCTGAAGGTGTCTGGAGATTAACAGATATAGTGTCTGGGATCTTAAAGGCTTGAAGGTAAACAAGTGACCATGTGGCTTGGAAACAACAAAGCCCCCATGGAAGAAGTACACCAGTTTTTGTGACCTCAAGGTATCAGAGGGTTCAGGCATCAGAGAACCAAAAACCAAATCATTGTAAATGATGGGAAGTGAAGATCGGGACTTGAAGTCCATTGGTAGGTAACAGGACATCTCCTTATGGAAGGGTCACAGAGAGGAGATGAGATAGTCAGGGTGTAGCTTAGCAATGATGGAACATACAACTTTCCTCTAGCTCTTCAATGCTTCCTTCCTCCACCCCCAACATGATTCAAATTCTAACTTACAAACCCAACTAGAAGAGAGGATGTACACTGGTACAGATAGGAACTGGAAATACAGAGAATTCAGGACAGATGATACCTTTAGGACCAGTGGTCAGAAAGTCAGGGGTGGGGATGGAGGTGGGGTTGGTAGCGGAGAAAAGATGGGGTAGAAAGGGGGAACCCAATATAAGGATCTATATACAGCCTCCTCCCTGAGATACGTACAACAGGGAAGTGGGTAAAGGGAGACATCGGAGAGTGGAAGATATGACAAAAAATAAAGATTTTAAATTATCAAGGTTCATGAGGGAGGGAAGCAAGGGAAGGGAGGGAAAAAATGAGGAGCTGATACTAAGGACTTAAGTAGAAAGCAAACGTTTTGAGAATGATGAGGGTGATAAATGTACAAATGTGCTTGGCATACAATGGATGGATGGATTGTGATAAGAGTTGTATAAGCCCCCCCCCCCAATAAGATGATTGAAAAGCAAAAAGAATGTGAAATTAGTGGACAAATTACAGAGGAAATTTGGATCTAAAAATGAGTGCATTCTAAAGTCTACTTTCTCTCTCTAATAATGAACAGTTAAACTTTTCAACTTCCAATACAAAATATAAACTTTTGAAATGACGACACTATACATCAAAATATGTTTGAAAACTTCAAAAATTTCAGACTCCTTCTCTTGACCCAGTCCCTTTCAGAGTCCCAAAAGTTATATAGGTTTGTAAAATAAGTAAAAGTAAAATACTTTAGCTGAAGTTGTAAGCAATCTTCATCATTCTCTTCTATTTTCCATGTACAATAACCTTTTTCTGTTGTTGACAAGAGTGCTCACAGACAATGATCAGAGACATTTAAAGGGAATATATTTGGGGGAAATAATGACTTTAGATGTACTGGAGTATATTGGAAAACCTGATAGTGACTTTCATTGATAGTTATCATTAGCCATAACCATGTTATTCTGAAATCTATATACCAACATATTTCAGCAACAGAGATAATATGATGATGTGAATCTGTCTTTAAAGGCCCTAAACCCTTGACGTATGTAGCTAGAGGAGAAGGAGAAAAGAAGGAAGGAAGGAAGGAAGGGGAAAAATGAGAAAGAAATGACTGGAGCTAGAAACTACTATTTGAATAATTCTTCTAATCACTCAACATAAAATGTTGTAGTGGAAGATGTGCTTCTTCTCAATAATGCCTAGGAAAAAAACCCTAAGCTTTCACTTGTAGGGAAAGGAATAAATTTAATAATGCAGCATAAAAATCATAACATGCGCTGTATCTTTATTTCGTTAAAGTAATTTTATTAAAATTTATCAGCAATCTTGAATTTGTAGAACACAAGCCTGGAGAGTACTGCACCAACTACTGCATCTGAATGAAATGACCCCCGTTCTGCCTGCCAACATATTGGATCATGTCTAAGTGCATCTGACTCATCATGCCCTGACAAAGTCTGAGGTTTCCAGATGAAAAAGCATACAAAATTGCTACAGATGCAGCAAGCTGATGCAAAGAAACATGTGTTCAGTGAGGAATTCCTCACATTTTTATCAATCAAGCAATGCTGATGGTGTCAGTGTTTGGTGACACATTATGTAGCTCATGGCTTTGGATGTGATGGAAAATTTTTTTCATTGTGTCTCATTTTTTTCATGGAAACTAAGAAAATCCTTGTAAAAATTTTAAAAGTGTGAAACAAAAGTCATATATCAAGCAAGAAAAACAGTATAATTTACTCTGATATTGAAAATTGAATTATAACAATTTACTAAACCAAGCTGGCAACAAGTATTCATTAAGAGGAAAATGTTAATTTTGAGAAATTAAGTAGTAGTAAGGAATAGGTTCTATAGGTTATTTAAAAACTCAATTAATGAAGAGGAGTAGAAATTTTAGATCAGATGAATTGATCCAATCTTAATATTTTTGTTCATTTGACACAAAATATTTTATGAGTAAAGATCACACAAAACATCATATTTAACAAATCTTTCCAACAGTGGATCTCAACCTTCTTAAAGCAAAGACCCTTTAATACAGTTCCTCATGTTATGGTGACACCCAACCATAAAATTATTTTTGTTGCTATTTCATATCTGTAATTTTACCACTGCAATGAATCAGTCAACAACTGTAAAAGGGTAGTTTGACCCCCAAAGTGGTCGTGACCCACAGGTTTAGAACTGTTGCTTTACAACAAGAACAAAGTAAAGCAAAAATTGTTAATAAAGAATGTCTAATATTTCTTGCTTCACTTGAAATTTGGAATGCACTTAAATGTTGACAGTCCATATATGAAAATGTTCGGCCACTTTGCTAAATGTGAAAATACTACTACTATTTATACAACCTTACTAAAGTGAAATTGATATGTCCTAAATCACAGCATTTTCAATTGCCTCATATGCACGAGAAAGTTGGACATTGAATAAAGAACACCAGAGGACTGAGCCCCGGTGGCGTAGTGGTTGTACAAGGGACTGCGGCCTACTGGGATGGAGGTTCGATTCCAGCTCCACGGAGCAAATGCTGGGCCTCCTACTCCCACCACCTGAGGGCAGTGATGCCCCCCCACCAAAAAAATAAAGAAAGAACACCAGAGAATGATCAATGCGTTTAAATCGTGGTGCTGAAGAACATTGAAACTACCGTCGATGGCTAAAAGGACAAACCGGTCTGTCTTTGTAGAAATGCAACATGGTTGTTCCTAAGAAGCACAGAATGGTGGATCTTTGCCATGTCTTGGTGCAGAACAGGGAGCTGTGTTCTCCTGTTGTGCTCACGTTTGCTTTGAGGAAGAACCAATTTGATGGCATGTAACTACAACAAAATAAATTAATGAGTTGGTAGCTAAAATTATTTACAACTGTCACATTTAAAATATTTTGTTTCAATTATTCTAGAAGCTAGCATTAAATATCATTCCATTTTCTTAAAAGTGCTCAGTGTCATATAAAGAGGCAAAGCATATTATCTAATATATATTTATTATCTATAAATGTTTATATATATATATATATATATATATAAATCTCCAGGCCAAACTCACTGCCATTGTGTCCATATTGACTCACAGAAGCCTTTTTTGGGCAGAGCAGAACTGGCCCTCTGCATTTCCAAGGCTATAAATATTTATGGACAAATACATATTTGCCATTGGAGACAGATGAGTTTGATGGCTGTCTTTGTGGTTGGCATCCCAATATGGAACCCACTTTGCAAGCAGAGCTCCATTAACTTTATTTTGAAGTGATTTTTTATTTCAGCTTTAAAACTACTGTCTTTTGTCATTTCTTCTTCATTCTAAATAGTCAGTTCCTTCTATAATTGCTTTTGGGTCTATTATTTTATCTTTCATAAGGAGAGCTCCTTAGATTGCAGGCTTTATAAAATCTAAAGATATACCATGAATCCTCGATTTAAAATTATAAAAGCTAGATTTCATTCTCAGTTCAATTAAATCAAAGGGAAATTATTTTAAGCATTATTCAGGATAGCAAGAATACCTCTGCTACAAATCATAGTGAAAATCAAATGAAATGCATGCTGTATTGTATTGTAATCTACAAAACCACCTAATGCAAAAATATGGTATGTGTACTGTTTGCAAAATTGAATGCCCATTTTAGAGAGTGTGATTGTTCCTGTTACCTTGGACACGGAACTGCATTTGTAATATAATAGAGAAAAATGTAGTTAAACTTTGGAAGAACTTCCCAACAAATTAGACAGAACATTACCAGCCTACCACATAATGTCTTGGAATTGAGTCTGTGGGAGTAAATATGGTGGTTGCATATCAAAACTCTCAAATAGTGCAGTGGTTAAGTGTTGAGATGCTAACCAAATGGGCAGCAGCTACATCCCCTTAGTCACTTCCTGAGAGAATGAGATGGCAGTATGCTTCTGTAAAGATTACAGCCTCACAAAATCTGTAGGGCATTTCTACTCCATCCAATAGGGCGGCTAAGGAATCATCACAATTATAACAGGTTTCTGTTCTCTACACAACTGTGTACAGCCTTTAGCCAATGCTTCAAAACCTTTGAGTACAGCCTGATGCTCATGGTCCAATATGGTGCATGTTTAAAGCAGCAGAAGAAGAGATAAGAAGATATCAAATATTATGTCCATTTGTCTCTTAGAAACATGTCCTACAAGCTGCTATACAAAATGCCTGTAAGAAGACCAGCGACTAACATGTGTAATTTTCATATGCACATGTTTATCTGAAAGGGGATCTGGGATCTGTGTGCACAAATGAACAGTAAACAAAAACTATGTATCGACACATCTCTCCATAAGGAAAAGCACATTAGCAAAAAAATGAACACTGTTTTTTGAGTATGTGAAATGTGTTGAAAAGCAGTATACAATGATGTTAAGAGAAAATGTCCACATCTCAAATTCCCAATATGTCAGCTTTCTTGTGGCCTAATAACTCAATAGACACCAGAGCCCTTTGTAAATCAAGGACTTGTGAACACATTATTGTTATGCATTGAATTGTGCAGCTGAAATGATATGCTGAAGTTTGAACCCTTGGATTTCTGCGCAAGACCTTATTTCCAAAAGGACCATCATGGATCTTCTTAGTTAACTTGGTGTGAGGTTAACTACAACTGGATCTTAATCTGCGTGCTATCCACAAAGAGAAGAGAAAAAGAAGCATGAGAGAGATGACTACATGAAGAAAGGCAAGAGGTTGAAGTCATGCTATCATAAGTCAAGGAATTCTGGCACTACCAGAAACTAAATGAGACAAGAGAGGTTCGTCCAATAAAGACTGAAGAGACAGTCCTCATCACACCTTGACCCCAGACTTCTAACCTCCCAAATGGTGAGACAATAAGTTCTTGTTGTTGTAAGACACTGAGTTCATCACCCATCTAACAACCCAGAACAACTAATATAATCAAAATTTTACAGTATGTCAACTGGAAAACTTCTCTGGGGCTATGATTATAGGAAGAGAAGGAAGAACAACTTCTTTGAAAGACTTAATTTCCTAATGTACTCATGTGAGGGGGACTGCATATCTGATGGACAGGTTACTGGGTGAACAAGACCACCGAAACAATAGAACCATGAAGACAGAAAATGAGGTGCTGACAAGGCTGTCTTGAAGTTAACTTCCTGAAGCTGGAGAATCTGAATATAAGACAATCTGTGCAAATGCTAAGCTTTCTGTGAAAGAAGGAAGGTGAATGAATACAATGTTAACTCTGAGGAAGAATACATTCTTTTATTTTCTGCCTGCCTCTTTCTGCATTCTCCCAACCACAAAAAGAAAAATATAAAATTAGGGCTTTAAAGAAATTTCAGAGCAAAACTGAGCAACAAAACAGAACTGTTTGTTGGCCTTTAGGAGTGCTTTCCGGTCAAGTCTGAGGGGGTGCCACACCCTGGTCCCAAAGTCTATTTTTGGTACTCCCTCGGGACTTCCCTGCTCTGGTCCTCTTCCTGTTCTATTGCACTTGCTTAATGTTTTGTCTTTGGTGTTGTGGGTCATATTGGGAGCAATTCCTACATTGTGCCTCCAGTGTTGTCCCCCATAGGTCTAAGGGCCAGTGAGGGATTTTGTGTCTCACAGTGGGGCCAGTCATATGATCCTCTCTGTGCATTGGCTGCACTGAGCAGGGATATTGTCCTCAAGACTTGGTGGGCTAGGATGTGCTCCACTCTCTCCTCTCCCCCCTTCATTTGCTCCCATGTGCTCTGATCAGACAGGTCCTGCTCTCTGAGCTGGAATTTCAGTACTGTCCTCTGAAGTAAATTCTTCTAGGGGGAAGGGCAGCTGTTCACCTAGTTGTGGTTGGGGTTGGCCCCTCAGACCCCTTCACTGATTTCCTGCTTAATGCTGGTATGTTGTTTCACATCTTGGAGCACTGGGTTGAAATCTGGTCCTTCTTTCCCTTTGGAGATGTAATTAATACCCTTCCCTTGGGTGGGTTAGTGACCTGTTTCCCTATTTCTCTCCCCCCACTTTTTATTTGGCTGCTATATGTATCCTTGGATTTAGTTTGGCCCCTGCCATACTACCTGGACCTCATCCCAGGTATGTTTGTATACAGTACCTTTCCCTATGCCTCTATTGCATTTTTTTAAGCTGACCTCAGCAGACTCATGGTACATAAGTAAATGTGGTGAAGAAAGCTGATGGTGCCCGGCTGTCAAAAGATATAGTGTCTGGGGTCTTAAAAGTTTGGAGATAAACAAGTGGTCATTTAGCTCAGAAGCAACAAGCCTACATGGAAGAAGCACACCAGCCTGTGTGATCACCATGTGTTGAAGAGATTAGGTATTAGTCATCAAGGGACAAAAAAATCATATCATTGTGAATGAAAGGGAGTGCAGATTGGGGATCCAAAGTTCATCTGTAGGCAACTGAACATTCTTTTAGAGAAAGATCACAAGGAGGATGTGAGACATCCAGGATGCACTGTAACAATGATTAAACATACAACTTTCCTCAAGTTCTTCAGTGCTTCCTGCTCCTCACCCCACTATTATGATCCCAATTCTACCTTACAAACCCAGCTAGTCCAGAGGATATATAATGGTAAAGAAAGGGACTGAAAACACAGGGAATCAAGAAAAGATGATCCTTTCATGGCCAGTGGTGAGAATGGTCATATGGGGAGGGTGGAGGGAAGGTGGGATAGAAAGGGGAAATTGTTTATAAGGATCTATATATAACCTCTTCTCTGGGGGATGGAGAACAGAAAAGTGGGTGAGGGGAGACATTGGACAGTGTAAGTATGAGATGACAAAATAAGAGCAATTTATAAATTATCAAGAGTTCACGAGGGAGGTGGGGTGAAATGACTAGCCTATACCACGGACTCGAGTAGAAAGCAAATGTTTGAAGAATGATGATGGCAACAAATGTACAGTGGATGTGTGTATGGATTGTGATAAGAGTTGTATGAACTCCCAATAAAATGGTTGTAAAAAGAATTTCAAAGACATTTATAGTGATAAATATCCCTGCAAGGACTTGTTTGATACCTTTACTGGTGTTGTAGACTCAACTGGGCATGTGCATCTTACCTTAAATCTGATGGCATGACCATAGAGAAAAAACAACAATTTTTAACATCAGTTCTATGAAATTAAACCTATCCCAATGTTAATTTGGGATGCAGTCAGGTATTTCCAAATGCATAGTCTTTGGAATTTAGCATGATTTTGTCTGGTAATGATTTAAATTTGACAACAAGGCAGAAATGGCAAAAATGTAACCCTCATTTGCCCCCCAAATTGATATAGAACTATGAATTATCATGCACCCAAATAATGTTATTATTGGTATCCTACCATTATATATAGATGATAGATAGATAGATAGATAGATATAGATATATCATTTTTTCAAGGAAGAGAAAAACTCACTTCATGCTCATATTTTCCATTTGTAGAACCCATAACAAATATTTAGTTTTCAGATGGTTAGCCTCCTCCAAGCTTGTTTCAGTTAGGGGAAGAAACGTGACACTAGCTGTGGCCCCCACAAGTTCCATGCATGGCACAACATGATTTCAAGAAGAAACACATGGAAAGAGTTTATTCTCAGTGTGAAAAGCTATAATTTATTCTCTGGTAAATAAATAAATTAAAGACTATTCACATTTGGATTTGACCAGAAACAAATGTGCAGGGCCTTCTCTAGTATACACTGGTAGCTTGAGTATCCTCTTACATAAACAAAGCTTGTGCCTGCCATTGGCATTGGCCTCTGGTAAGCAATATACATCGGAGTAGCCTGAGGCCTTCTTCTAGCCACCACGAGTCTGCATCAATCTAGTAGAAGCGCTAGAGTCATATTTCATGGCACTCATCAAATACTTGACATGAATGTCACCCACATTGACAGAGAGAGGGAATAGTAGACATTTTATTCTGAGTGCTCTATGTTATTTATCAACTTGTTGCAAGGATAGAGGAAGACAAGTTTCTAAGTTTTATTAAAAACATTTCTATTTCTTCACCCATTTAAATGTTTTTCTCACATAACATAGTTTCAAACTCCACAACTTCCTGGTCATTTCTGACAATATACCACTTTATGTCACTCTGAAGGCATAAAGTTTTCAAAGTAAGCCTCATGAATTGAGCATAGTCATATTGCCAATGAGAAGTGTGATGTAATACCTCACCTTTTTTCTATGTCCTACTTATTTCCATGATGATGTCATAGTAATAAAAATAATACCAACACTATAAATGCCACATATTAGAGAGTCTAAAACTGACTTAACAACATTATTGTTACAGTTACAAAAATAGTTTTGATAAATAATGACAGAAACATAATCCACCAAGAAAGCATATCTATCTGTACAAAATAATGATTTGATAAAAAAAAGTAACAAAATACTGAAAGAATTAATAGGGAGAAAAGAAATCCAAACCCACTGACTGCTTTTGGATGGATTTTGTCCCATAACAACGCTATAGGCTAGAGTAGGATTTGGAAACTCACACACGCAGTTCTACCTTGTCCTATAGAGTCCCTATGAGTTGCATTAACTTGATGGCAGTGAGTTTGGTTTTAGTTTCATACTAGCCAAAGGAAAGAGCTCAGGTGAGGGTGTGGAATATGGGCCAAAGTCTGAATGTTGGTGGTTCGGTAGCTCTATAGTTGAAAGTTGAGGCTAACTGCTCCTGTGAGAATTGATGGACTGAGGACCTCTGTGGAGTGTATCAACAAAGGGGCAGTGAGTTCTACTCAAAAGGCTGGCACTTAGAACCTACTATAGAGTGCTGAAGTAGAGAGACCTCACCAGATATCTTTTCATAAAGATCACAGCAAAGATACATATATGTGGCAGTCCTACTCTGTCACTTGAAGTTGATAAGAATGAGTAGAGATGAATAAGTACTTCTGTAAGGAGTTAAAGTCTCAGAAACCCAAGGGTCATTTCTGCCCTCTTCTGTATAGTCTCTGAGTGGGAGTTGACTTGATGGCAGGGAGATCAAGCTGCAGTATTCCTGGTACTGTAGAGGTTTAGACTGTCAGCAATTTGAATCCATCAGTCACACCTGGGAAGGAAGATGAGACTTTTCACTTCCTAAACAGTCACAGTCTCAGAAGCTCACAGGAACAGTTCTGTCCTTTCCTACAGGGTCTCCATGAGGCAACATCAGATATGGAATTAGATAAAAATAAATCAAAACCCAAATGAAACAGAAACCACTTATAAGTCCATTTGAGATCTTGAAATGACTTTGAACTTTGTGGCTATCAACAAAAGGCCTAAATCACAGTGCTACTTGGGCTTTTTAGATAAAAGTGTAGTGTGAAGGAAATGAAAGAATCCAGGATTCAACTTCAAGAACATAGCTTCCTAGTGTTTCCCATTCATTCTGGGAAGTGTGTTCAAAGAGTGAGGACTTCGAACTCAGCAGAGAACACTACAATCGCTGCTCAGTCTCAGCACTGGAACTACTGGAATTTGCAAACTTCTAAAAAGAAAGACAGAAAGTTAATAAGTTGAATAATGAAAAAGAAGATGGATGGATACCTAAGGACTAATCTTGTACTCTCAAATCCTACTTCTAAGGTGATAGCAAACTCTGAAATAAAGAATTGTCCGGGTAATAAATAACGTTTGGATGTAAGTGAGGCTTTGTGTGCTGCTCAGATGCCAGCAAAGCAAATGCGTCAAATACGTGCCTGAAGGAGGAACATGTGGCCAAACCAGGAAAGCGATGTGCAATGTGGGGAAAATCACAAATAGAGACTAAGAGTCCTTCATGGTGATTAATATCGGCTCTATCATAAGAGTCCTGTGATTAATATTAGTCCTATCATAAGTTCCTTTCACACTCAAAGGTCAACACAGTGCCGGGGAAAAAATGAGTCGTTTCCCTTCTCCTGAAAACAGAGAAAGTAGGAGTAAATAAGAGAGCAGATGTTCAGCAGGGAACTGACTCCTGAACCTTTGCCAGTCAATTCCCAGGAGACAGCTGAGCTCTTGCACATGGACTGTCACCTTCAAGGGCTCCTGAACCAGACCCAAGGAAAATATCAACCAACCTGGGGGAGGTGAAATGTCAGGCAGATGACCATTTGATCATCTATACTACGAAAGCAGAAGATTCATTTTAAAAACCGGATATCAGAATGAAATGGTAATATTTAATATCACCGAATGACATCCTGGAGCAGATTTAAAATAGCTATTGGAGTGAAATGAAGGGATGTCACTTTTGAAACCACAAATGCAACAGAATAGTTCAGCAGGCCAGACTCTGAAAGGATGTAGGCATTGTTCACATTTTAATGCAAAGTCAGTGTGATGGAAAATCAGGTGCTAGCCCAGAGGCTACCTAGTTAAAATGAATAGCAATCCAACACTAAAACATACAAGCAAACAGAGGTATTTTTGGGTGAGTAATTTCATACTTCACTTGTCTGTCAGTTTGCCGGAGGGTGGTGGTGGCTGGTATGTTGCCATGTTGCGGAAGGTAGGTCACTGGTATTTCAATGACAGAAGCGTCACCCAAAGTGAACAGGCTCCCATAGTGCTTCCAGACTAAGAACAGACTACAGAGAAGGCATAGACTGTCCACTTCTGAGGGGAATTTGCTACTAAGAACTATGGGATGACATAAAGAACATTACTCATGGAGAAAGGTCATTAAAAATTCAGGAGAGAAAGAAAAGATCAAAGCAGATGAGTGGATGTCAGCAGAGATTCTGAAATTTTATCTTAATCATAGAGTAGCTAAGGCAAAAGGCAGAGATGATGAAGTTAAAGAGTTGAGCAGAAAATTTCAAAAGGCAGCCAGAAAAGAGAAAGTAAAATATTTTGATGAAATGAAATATACAAAGTTAGAAAACCAAAATGAAGATTATACTCATCTTATCTTAAATGGAAAGGACTCAACTTCGAGTTGAAAAAATCAACTTCAAGTTACAAGATAGACAGGTTCTTTAAGGAAAATATTAAATGATGCAGGAAACCTAAAACAAGTGGAAAGGATATGCGGGGTAACTGTTTCTAAAACAGCTATCAATAGGTAGTCAACCTTCTGCCTTGTTTCTGGGCGAGGCTTTCAGTGTATCTTGGACTTCTTAACTTAGTACCATTGTGTTTTGCTCATATGCTCCCTCTTGAAATGTACAAAGAAGATGACATAGAATAGAGGATAACATTACTGATGTCATATGGGTCTGGAGAATATCAGAAAAGTATTTATTTGTGGCTTATTGACTATCCAAATGCACTTGACTGTATTAGCAAACTGCAGATCGGGCATTCTCAAACTATGGCCCATGGGCCACACTCAGCCCACGGAGGACATATATCCAGCTGCCGTGTATTTTTACCCCCATTCCCTGTCCTGCTCAGCAGCCGACTCATCCCAGGCCCACAGTGAGCTAAGTGTTCATAGTTCTTTTAAGAAACTATAGTCTGGACCTCCAATGATCTGAGGGACAGTGACTTGACCCCCCTGTTTAAAAGATTTGAGGACCGTTGCTATAGAGAAGGCTAGGCAAAGCTACATTGCGCTTGGAGCACCTGTACATGGCTAGAACTCAGTTGTACAAACAGAACAAGGGAATACTGCTTCATTCAAATTTGAAGAAGATGGTGCATCAAGGTGATATCCTCTCATCATATGTATTTAACCTCTATTCCAAGAGAATAATAAGAAAATATGGATCATAATAGAGAAGACTCTGGCAACAGAATTGGAGAAACACATCTGACCCAATGGGTTTTCTGAAACGAAGGAGAACTCGAAGCACTTGCTTATGAATGGTAAAGACTGCAGCTTTCAGTATGGATTACAACTCAGTGTACAGAAAACCAAAATCCCTACAAGTGCACCCGTTGTTGACATCATGTTAAACAGAGAAAAGATTCAAGTAGTCCAGGAACTCGTCTGGCTTGTATACACAATCAATCCTCAGGGAAACAACAATTGATTGTTGAACTACATTTGCCAAATCTGCACCAGACCTATTTAAAATCTTCAAAGTCATGATGCTGCTTTGAGTACTAAGATGTACTTGACTCATGTCATGGTGCTTTTAATTGGCTTATATACATATAAAAGTTTGGATATTAGATAAGGAAGACTGAAGAGGAATCAATGCATTCGATTGATGATGCTGGAAAAGAATGTTGAAAGTGCCTTGGAATGACAAAGGACATGCAATTGTTCTTGGAGGAAGTACAACTCTAGTGCTCCTCCAAGGCAAGGGTAGCTAGGTTTAGTCTCATGCATTGAGAATATACTGTCAGAAGAGACAACCTGGAGAAGGACATTCAGTTTTATAAAGTATTGGGGTCATGGGAAAGAGAAGGCCCTTCGCAAGGTGGATTGACACGGTGGCTGCATCAGTGGACTGGAGCCTAACAACATTGACTAGGAGGGTACAGCATCAGGCAGTGTCTCATGAGGTTGCTTTGAGTTTAACCAAGTTGGAAGGCACACAAGAACAGCAGAAGAGCAAAGAAGCCTTCCTTGTAGGAAGTACAAACGAGAATGCTCTTGAGAAGCAAAGATCATGAGACTTTAGACATAGAATCGGGAGAGATGATTTGTTAGGTTAGGTTAACTAAAGAAACACCTCCGGAGGCACTCGTGTATACATGTAAGAGATAAGTTTAGATCAAGAAGTAATTGTGCACCAGCAAAACACCCCAGTCCAGTTCAGAATGAGTTCATAAATTCAATATTATCCCACTAATTCCTCATCAGACTGACAGCGCACAGGCAATGATGCTGAATGCAGGAAGATCGCTGGCTGGTGGGTGGAAATGTGAGGTAGCAGAATAGGGATAAATGGGGGTTGCCCCCCCCCTCCCCATGCCTGCACAAAGTCTCCTAGAGGAAGTTAGAAGAGAATCCGGCTAGCCCTAGCTAGTCATAAAGACTTTAACTGGGTATGTTCCAATTCAGAGCCCTGTCCCCCACCACCTGAGCCAGGTAGGCAGTACACTTGGGCGGCCCAAATTAGGCCCACCTGGGCTTAATTCAGCCAATAGTGTAGACCCATAGCATCAACCACGCCTCTCCAGCCAGAGGATTTAAATAGAACTTGGGAGGCGGGACTCAGGATCTTTTTTCTGCTCTCTTCCATGGGACCCTGGTCTCATGCCTACTCATCCATGCCATGGCTGCTCTGGCCTCAGGTTACCACGTGTGGGTGAGCAGTCCCTAAGGTTGTCCGTGTTCAGTAGTGATCCCTAGCATGGCTTATGCAAAAGTTAGCGTGTACACTTTTGAGACCGTAAGACCTGAAATTTCTTCCATCCTTTATAAAAACCCACTTGGATCACAAACTGGGCTTCAGTGTTGATTCTTCCCCTGAGGAATCTAACAGAAAGTCCAATGGTAGTGGAAGCATCTCCAGGGCTCTGGCTGCCATCTGTGTGGCTCAAGGTGAAGGTGAAACAGCAGAGGGAGAAGGAGAGGACGGCTTCCGGCATTTTCATTAGTAGGCCACACCCACAAGGAGCTATTAATCAGACTGTGATCTGATTGGCAGGCTAGACTCCACTCCTATAACTTATTTATCAAGTTGACGGGAAATTACGTAGCTATCACAGACAGGTAAAGGGTAATGGCTATAAAAACAAAACGGACACTTTTAAAGGAATCTAAATAGCTACCACATCCCTAGCAAAATCAGATAACTGGAGTCAGGAATCAAGACATCCCAAAAGTCTCTCTGAGGAAGGGAAAGACCCGAAAAATGGAATGAAAGTATTCTAAATGAAGTCTATGGAGTAGGACAAGAGGGAAGTAGACCATCTTGGTTGCAAATATTGTGCGCTGTTATGTGCCTCATCTTCCTGGGGGAAATAGCCTGATTCACGATTAAAAATAGGAAAACTACAAGTTATCTTGAAAAAAGAAATGAGAAATGTAAAATAAATAACCCTACAGCAAGGGTTAAGTAGTAACTTAGGGTATAAGTAAGTATCTCATTAAAATATATGTTTGGCAAATTGGAATAAGGCCCAGATGCAATGCTTTCAAGACAAAACATTTTCAAATCGTCAATAAAGATATCAGAATTCATACAGCAGAGAAGTGCAAAAAATACACAAAATAATACTAATATGAGTCCATGTAAAAACTATAAAAGCAAGACTCGTTTCTCTCCTATGCCAGCAATAACAAAGAAATCCCTGTTTATTATCTTAACAAAAATAAAACTTTTCTATGAAGAAATATACTAAAAGATATCCTTAACACACTTCGAGGAATTGTGAGATAAATAAAATGCCACATATAAAAATATAAATTATGTTCACAAGATGTTTGAATCTTTTAAAACCATTATCCCCCAAAGTAAATGCATTTTTAACCCAGAAGGTTTGGGTGAAACCTATCTGAGACCCATTGATAAAGTATGTTGAAACAGACTTAGAACCCAGATCATTCTGAAGACGGTCAGCACAGGGAGAAAGAACTTGCCACGAGTAGCAGTTAATGTGTTCATTGTGTACTCGTGAAGTTTCTTATAAATGCCAGGTATTGCAAATACGTCACGTCTGCCCTTGTCTTCCCTATTAATCGTCCAGCTTTCACATGCATATGAACCAACAAAAACAACAACAAAACAACAACAGATCCAATGCTGTAGTGCCTAATATGCTAATATTATCATTCTCAGACATTCACCTACAGGTGACACATACTTTGATGCACTCTTTAAAACACTACTCCACAGCAGTTGGTAGCTTGGTGTATAATGGAATTGGTGTCAATACCAAGAGTCTTAGGGATAGAAAGCTAGACAGTGCACAGGTTCCCGACTGCCATGACAACTGCAATTCCATTGTGAGAACACAGATGACAGCTCCAGTGTGGATCAAAAGGAAAATGCTAAACCCACTGCTATTGAGTCCAGTCTGATTCAGAACTGTCCCTGTGGGCTTCACAGCCTGTAACTTTATGAGAGTACAAAGCCTGTTCTTTCTCCCAGACAGTCAGCTGGTGGTCTTGAACTGTTGACCTTGCAGTTAGCAGCTCAACTTGTGACTCAATATGCCACCAGGGTTCCAAATATGGTCTTTCAGTGTTTGGTACCATAAGCAGCATCAATTCCTATTTTGAAAGGAGATATTCAGTTTATGTATGAACTGATTTATGATGGAACGTAGAAAGAAACTCTGTGGTGAGTCAGGAACTACCCATATTAGCATTTAAAAGTATTCCTGGCAACAAAGTTATATAATTTCTATGAAAAACAAGAACTCTTCAATTTGGAGTCAGTGACACAAATAAGCCACCCGTGTAGTCGGACAGGACACAGTGCTCAAAGACACTTTGCTTGTTTTAACACTCTGCTGTTGTCATCCTGATTTTAAAAAGTTGGTCAAAGCGCCCTATGTCTCCATTTTGGATTGGATTCTGTAGATGCTGCAATTGATTGAGCTTCAACTCTTTCAACTGCCTTGAAAATTGACTGAAAATTTTTATTTTTAAGAATCCTTCCATCACCTCTTGGGAAAAACTATGAATGCATGTTGATGCATTACATTTTTCTCAAAAAATGTATAGACATGAGTTCTTATATATATGTATAATATTATATATACCATAGCACATATTGGGATGTATTATACTATATATGAATTATATAGGGACATGCCATTATTTTTTCCCAAAGATATATACTTTTATGTGAGTTCCGCTAAAGCACTACTCTTTACACTGTGTGAAAGTAGTGTATTCACAGAAAAGGAGTGGTTTACCATGGTTTTTCTCAAAGCCTTATGATAGAGAGGGAAGCCAGACACAGAAATAAATTTTGTTGCATGATGTTTGTGAAATGCAAAGGATGCCCAAACTAAATGCACAATGACTCCAATCTCACTTATAATAACCCTTATAACATAGGAGAGTATACAATAATACATTCTGACTTGTATACCCCTTATAACATAGAAAAGTCTACAATAATAGTTATAGACTACATGATTTTGCATCTGCTAATGTGGGGTTGAGTTCCCCCCCCCCCCACTAAATTACATATGTCCTAGTTTAAGAAAAGAAAATGTAAGAGAATTGGAGGAAAGCCAAGCAAGCCCCCATTGCGGCAGCCTTGATCATTCAAGTTGCCTGGCAATTTATCTCACTAGTCTCTCATTGTCTTTGAAATTGACTGCTGTGTGATATTGAGCTCTTGGGGTCTTATATATCACAATGGCTTCAAAAGAAAGAAAGGGAAAAAAGCGTTTTGCTGTTTACCTACCAACATTGTGCTAATTTATCAAAGGGAGGTCACTTAACAACTCAATTTATCATCTTTTACCATACATAATGCTTATATTCCAAGCTCTCCAAAAGAAACACTAAAACCTTCTAGATAAAAAGATTAAATAAATAAGGAAATGAACAAAGGATGGTGAGTAAGAATGAACTTATTCTTTGAGAAATTAGAGGATTTCTTGTGAATACTGGATCAGGAATTTAATAACTTTTACCACAGTCAACAATTCTATGTATCTTTTGAAACTCTCATTTTATTTTTTTCCTTCCCTCATACACAATAAGGCTTGTCTGAACATATAATAAATTGTATTTAATTTTAATACTTTTTATCACTATACAACAAATAAGAAAATGTTGTCATCATCTTCATTATTTCCTTCATTTTTGCCCTGAAAAGGAATACAATCATTTGATTAAAAAAACATATTTTAACCTCCTCATTCTACAAATAATTTTGCTACTATCTACAAAAAACTTTTCTGTTAATCCTTAAAATTAATATCCTACTCCCTTGATATTTAAAAACTTTACTCACAGAGAAGCTAATGATTAGTATAATTTAGGATTGTACATGGTTCCCTGTTTTATATTATAGTATCATGATGGTAAAGCAAATTAAGAATGTGTACCATTTAAACTATCATATATTATCAACAGGGTAACATACCATAGGAAAAAATGTGACCCATTAAAATTTTTGCTATATAACTTGTCTATAAAAAGAAAACAATTTAGACTTAAGTTGATAGCTATGAAGAATAAAATAAATGTTTGACTGGTTTTGGGATTATTCATTTCAGCAAAATCTGTCATGCTCAATAAGTTCCAAATGACAGTGTGAGAGCATGTGAAATTGAAATTAGGCTGTTGGGGAATCTGAGATGGGTTAGGGGAAATCAGAACATGCTATGCACAGTTTCCAGCTAAGTCTTGGATGGCCATTTTCATCATCAGTCACCTGATAGCCTCTAAGATTTGCTGTCATTCATTTCTGTGGCATCAGCTTCAACTCATGGTAAGCTTATGTGGAACAGAATGAAATGTTGCCTGGTCCTAAGCAATCTTTATGATTTTTAGTATTTTTAAAATCTTCTACCAAGTGACATTCTGTCCTAGAAATTAACACTTAAATTTTTAAATACTTAAATTTTAAATACTAAAATTTAATAGATGTTATGGAATGATTCACTTAAGGCAAGATGCTTAAGGCAAGAGGATTGAGTTAAGTTTCTCAAAATGCCACCTCATGGCACAACATGCCTTAAGTTTTCCATAGAATTTTTTAAAGAACACTTTTTTAAAAATGAGCATGATAAAATACATGTGATGAGCATGTCATCACTCTTTTGTAGTGATACATCAACAATAATGCTGAAATGATATCAAAACAAATATATTTATGTTCTATTAATGTTTCAATAACCATTTATAAAAGGTTACAAGTACAAAGCACTCTGAAAAGAGCAGCATTACAACAAAAATGAATAAATTACCAGTGCTTTTCTCAAAATCTTATGACAGATAGGGAAACCAGGTGCATAAATAAACATTGTTGCTTAAAGTTTACAAATGTGGCAAGCATGCAGGAATTATTGTTGTATATTCCAAGACCAAACTGTCTTACAGTCTTACTGTCTTACAGTAAATCTTATAACAAAGTAGAAATACTGCATAGACTTTATGATGCTGTAAATTTTTATGGAAATAGAGTGCCTCATCTTTCTCTCAATAAACTGCTGGTGGACTCACACTGCCAACCTATTCAATCCATTTATTCATTGAGTTGCTTAACAAGTAATGCATCCTATGTCCATGTACTTTTTGAATGTGAAGGGTAGAGAAACAGATTTAAAATGAGCAAACAAGGGTTGAATCCCAGTGGCATAGTGGTTGAGTGCGGGACTGCAGTCCACTGGCTTGGCGGTTCAAATCCAGCAGCAGCTCTCCAGGAACAAGCTGGGCCTCCCACCAGAGGGCAGTGATTGCCCCCCCCCCCGAAAAAAGAATGCAGATCAAAAAAATAAGCAGACAGATACTTTATGTAGTAAATAATAACAAGTGCCATCAAGAATTACAAGAGTGTTCTAGGATGAATTGTAACTATAAGGTTATTAAGGAGAGATATGGTACTGGTAGATCAGGAGGATTCTTTGATACAAGAACTAGCTATGCAGTTTTATATTTCATAGGAATCACAGACATTTTCAAATATGGTGTGACATTATGATCTATATCAGATTGAACTCATAATTGATTGGACACTTGACAAGAACCCTGAGAGTTGGAGATAGAGGAAAACTTTCAACATCCTTCCTTCACAGAGGTGGAACCATCCTGTCAGACAAATACATGTCATTAAAAAAAGACAGCATTAAAATAGTAAGCATTAGGGGTTGAGCACTGGTGGGGTAAGTGGTTGAGTGCGGGACTGCGGCCAGCAGGCTTCGCGGTTCAAATCCAGCGGCGGCTCTCAGGAGCAGCACTGGGTGGCGCCTACGACCACCAGAGGCAGTGATGCCCCCCCCCCCCCAAAAAACAAACAAACAAAATAATAAGCATCTGGTATTCTCTGTCACCATTTATTGGACACCCTCAAAGCAAGATATCTGACCAATGCCCACTAATTCTGTAACCTAGGATAGTGATCATCCGCTTCTGGGGCTCCCCGTACTGGGGCTCTTGAACCTTACGACCAGTTGAGTGTATCAACTCCTTAAATCTGCTACAGGTGATTTAAACTCAGTAGGGTTTTCTCTGAAATTATGTTCATGCGACCTATGAAAGATGCAGTGCACCTTGAAAGGACAAAGTCTTATTTTATAGCACGTGACCTGGATTATCTTTTGGGTGGCCATTATAACTTATTTGTTTTCTTGATGTGTTTTTTGGAACTTTCTTCAATGGTATATAGGAATCTGGTTGGTTTCTACTTATCCATCCGTGTTTGTGGGAACAGGTCCAGCATAGAGGGATGTAAGGGAGACAGAGCCACTTTCAGTCTTGCACACAGGCTCTGGACACATGACTCGATACTGCAGAGCTAACTTTAATACAGCTTTCTCAAGGCTTATATAGGTTTCATTGACCAATCAGATCATACCTTCTGGCTTTCAAACATTTCCTTATATGGTCATGGGTTTGCAGCATGAAAAACTATTGGCCACACTGTGGGCTATGTAAAGGAGGTGTTACCAGCCAAGTGTTGTAAATGAAGTGTAGCTGGCTGGGCTAGTCATCCAATCACATTACAGGAGTTAATGCCCAATCATTACAGGATCTTAGCTGTAGGGGTAATTTGGAAGCATTCTGATAGACTGTGTTTCAGAGGTTTAAAGTGGAAAGCTATCTAGTGAGCTGGTCTTATATAAGCCCGGGTTCCAGCAACCTAAGGGCGCAGATACTCAGCAGCTTCAAGACTGCTCCAGGAGATGCAGCAGCATCCTGCACTTTCTATGCCCTTCTCCCAGATCCACAGGTCCTGCCAAAAATGCCCCACCCCATGTTGTATCCTGCTAATTCATAATATCCCTCAATGTTTCCAATCTTTTTATGGAGTTCTTTTATACAGGTTCTCTCTATATAAAATCACGTCATATCCAAGGGCTAATAAGAACTAGCTCAAAGGTGTATAATTGGGAACAAAGAACAGGGTATATCCTTCCCTTAGGGTCTATAAAAATATTGTTTGGCATTTTTAAAAATGTCCTGATGGTGGGTTGCTCCACACATTTCACCTACCATGGTGTATTGGTGCACATCTTCTCCAGGACAGACAGGTGCTTCGTGGGCCCTGTCTTAACTTGAATTGCTGGTAAGGTTTGCTGCTCTCTCTTCTCGGGGCACCTATTGAATGGGAGTACCCTTAGAACAATGTGGTGCAAAGGGAAATGATTGGACTTCTCACACTGCCCTCATCGTGAGACACTGAGCCTAGCTGAACTGATGCCTCCTCTGTTGAGGTAGCTTTTAAGGAGAACAAAGGAAGAGGAGATACGCAGTCCGTGGGCAGCAGGTAGGCTCATGATCTCGTTGATAGGAGACTGTATTCGAAGATTACATGACCTGAGAATCAAAGTCTGCTTTTGTCTTGTTATTTATCCTTACAGTGGTGGTCTCATGCGACATCTGTCCGCTAGTGATTGACTAACTTCACTCAGCATCATATTTTCCAGATCCGTCTATGTCACAAAGTGTTTCGTCACTGTTTTTTTCAAATGATATAATAGTATTTCATTGGGTGTATGTACTATAATTTATTTATCTATTCTATTGATGAGCGTTTTTCCCAAATTCTGCTTATTGTGAACTATGTTGCCATGAAAATGGTAGCAAATACATCTGTTCTGTTTCCTACATTTCTGGGATACGTGGGCAGCAGCGGTATTGCTAGACCAGATGATATTTCTATTCCCGGTTGTTTGAGATGCAATCGTATCACTTTCTACAATAGGTGTATACATCTCACAGCCCCACCAGTAGTCTATGGGTCCCAATTCCTCGGTATCCTTTCTAATATTTGCTATCTGGGATTTTTAATTGGAATATATTTGTGGCTTTAAGGTGATAGATATCTAATCCTTATTTTGATTTGCATTTCTGGGATGACTGGTAATCATGAAAGTTTCTGCATGGTCTGTTAGTTGTTTGAGTGTCTTTCCTAATGAATTCTCTCTTCGTGTCCTGTGCTCATTTTCTAATGACAGGATGCATTTATTATTGAGGTGCCACAGAATTCTATAGATTTTAGTAATTAGTGCCTTGACTGTTGGGTCATTGCTAAAGGGATTTCCCTAGTCCATAGGATCTCATTTTATTCCTTGGATGAACTCTTTTGATGTGCTCTCTTAGTTCTTTTTCTTTTAAGTAAGCCCCAGTAATCCATTTTGCCTTTGATTGTGTGTCCTTTTATTATATTTGTTAGTATGTGTCTAACCCTTAAGTTTGCCCCAGATTTCTTATTGATGATTATTATAATTTAGGGATACCTTTATGTGTCTAATCCACGTTGAGTTTGTTTTTGTGTATGGAGTGAAGTATGACTTGTTTCATTTTTCTGCTGATCAAGATCCATTTTTTTCTAGGGTTGATTGCTAAAGAGGGTGTCTTTTTGTTCTTTGGTGTTTTTTTAGTTCTTTGTGGAAAATCAGTAGCCTGGTGGTGGATGTTGTATCTCTGGGGTTTCTTTTCTGTTCTTGTTGGTCTGTGCATCGATTGTTGTATCAGCACCAGGCTGTTTTGACTAGTATAGCATTGCAATAGGGTTGTGCAAGTTCTCCTACTTTGTTCTTTTTGAGAAGTTCTTTGCTTAGGCCTCTTCCTTCCGTATAAAATTAGTCATTAGTTAGGATTTGAATAGAATTTTGTTGCATTTGTAGATCGCTTTTGGTAGTATTGACATTTTCCATAATATTATGTCTTCCTACCCATGAACACAGACTATGTCTTCATTTGTGCAGGTCTTTGGGGGTTTCGTATAACAATATTCTATAGCTTTCTTTGTATAGGTCTTTAATGTCTTTGGTTAGAATTATTCCTCGGCATTTCATCTTTGGGGTGGCAGCTGTAACTGATATTGTTTTCTTGGTGTCTTTTGAGAGCTCTCTTCAATGGCTTATAAAAATCTGATTGGCTCCTGCTTGTCCATCAATGTTCTATCCTGTTACTTCATTAAGTCCCCAGTGTTTCCACACTTTGGGAGAAATCCTTGAGTTTCTCGCTCTATGAGATCGTGACATCTTCAAATCATGAGGGTTTCACTTCTTTGCCCAATTAGCTTCCGTTAATTTTCCTTCTGTTGTTTTATGGTTCTGGCTCTGAATTGCACCACAATATTGGATAAAAGTACAGATAAGGGTCATTCTTGTCTTGTTCTGTTGACAGGAGAATTTTCTTTTTTCTGTTTTCCCTTTTGAGAGTGATATTTGTCACTGAATTCTTTAATATTACCTTGATTATGTCAAGGAATCACCTTATAATCCTATTTTATTAAGTTTTTATAAGGCTATTTTCTTAATATGTGCTGTGGAGGTGTTTTACACAAAGAAAGTAACTATATATTCAGTTTCTCTCATTATCACCCACCATAAAGCACTGTTGCTCAAATATGTTCTTCATCATATAGATTTTATAACTTCTGACACTACGAAGTAGTTCAGATGTTTCTGATCAGAGCTTGTGTATATTCCATGTGCAAATTAAATGTGTTCTTAAAAAATGTGAGTATTGTGCAGGATACACATTCCTGAATACACAGCTAAATACTAACTTCTTTGGTAGTCTATTTGCTTTTTGTTTTGTTTTGTTTTTCCACAGTCAAATAGATCTATGAGACTCTCCCAACAATTCTTGCTTCCTGCGCCTCAGAAGAGGCAAGACAATCATGATGATCATTTCTCTTAATTCAATAAGGGAATTCATGGACTTCTTCTACTACTAGAAGTAATTCCATATTTTAAAATCAACATTGCATTTCCCAGAATTTTCACTTTCACTCTCTTGGTGCACTGCATGCCATGCTATTGCAATTTAAAGGTGGCCTTTTAATAATTTTATAATGTTCTCTGGGCAATTATATCCTCAGTCATTAAATAAAATATAAGAACAATAATGAGTATCACTATTCACTTTAGAGAAGTAAAACACAGATCTCTGGTCATTAAAATCCTCTCAAATTCACTAGGAGAACATTAATTTTTAGAGAACATTAATTTTAACAAAAATAAGAGGATTTCTGGGGTTGCATATGAGAAAAAATAAATGAAAAAAGTTACTGTCTAAGGTTGGGGTGGACAAAGTCACAGCTTAAAACCATAAGCTTCCAGGATTTCCTTTTATATTCTTGAAATTGCATAACATGTCAGCCTCTCTCTCTCATCCCTCATCGCTGGGTGATTTTTCAACCTCAAGCACCACGGCTTCGGAGGAGGTCTAGACCTCATCATTTTGCTCTGAAAACAGCTTTTCGGGATGGAGATGAAAGGGCGAGAAATATGATCCACAACTGATCCCATTTGGATTTAAATTAAGATACACTATGTGTTAAAAGTCACTTTTTAAGCTCAAAGCACAAGTGTGCATCTGTGGTTTGCCTCCCCGGGCTTTCCTCCCAATTTATCACTGACAGTGGAACCAATGTTGTAAGAACGGTGTGACAGTGACAATTTGCTGATGGCTGAGCTAGGCTTGGAACAATTGTTGAGAGTCTAGGGTAGGATTTGCCAAAGACGACAGTCACGCTGAAATATCTGTAGCACAAGCTTTTTCAAATCTTCTCCCCACAACTCCTTTAGTTCCTTAGAGAAGATCACTGCAGTTCTTTGAGGGATATAAGCTGAGATGCTCATCAACTTGTGGATGATCTAAGGAGGCGGTAAGGGTTGGAACAAGGACAATTTGAGCATGCCGGCAGAACTCAATGGACATCCATCAACACGTCTGTGTGCCATTGGCAAAGACAGGGCTGTCCTTCTTAGGCTGCTGCACATGGGGGACTTTATGATCTTTCGAGAGAATTCACTAGTTTTTGCTGTTGATTTTGCTGTCAACCAGCATAATATAAGTCAAATAAACCCTCCACATCAGAGTTCCAAAGACTCCAAAGTCTTAAAGAAAGAATTTCAAGAATAATGCTGTTACTGCTGACATGTGCTTGTTGAATGGCTTGTGTTCTATTCCTAATAATAATAATTGAATATGAGGCTCATTTCCACAAGGGTTTTTTTTATAGATGCTTTCCAAGTTAAAAGACAATGTTGCAAAGCTCAGTGAGTTGTGCTAACCTCACAGAGATTTGGGGGAGAACAGAAGGTAAACCAGAGAAGATATTTTGGATGATTTGATACTGATGTAACCAAGGAAATGGTCATCAAAATCACATAAAACTGTTAACTCCTTTCTTCAGAATATAAATAAAACTTATTTAGAAAAAAACCTAGTTTTCAAACATCCAGATAATAATTCTAATTATATTAAATATTTTGAGATGAAGACAGGCAAATTTACACATAAAGGTTACTAAGACCTCTCCCAAACAAAATAGTTGTATGTTTGTCTAGTGCTTATGAACCTTTCATCACTCCCTTTTTTGAATTTCTTAAAGGTGCTTGTTTACCTGGGATCAGGTTTTCACTTAGTGGGGGGTAGGAGAGGACTATCCAGCTCTTGCCAAATGCATTATCCCATTGGCACCTTAATTTAATAGACACTCCTACAATGGTGTTCAGTTAACCTTAGTGGAAATTTATGTCTCTTTCAAAGAAGGGGATTTCATGTAACTTCTGTTAGTAAGTAAACCAACAGGCACCTGATCCTGGGTAAAATGGTTAACCTTTCTTATATAACTCCCCATTGGGAGAATCCATCATGCATTGCATTGCTAAGCACACATTCTTGACCAAATTTCCTTTCTGCTCTTGGTGACATAGGTCTTGTGTTATAAGCTACCTGGATTTCAGATTTTGACTTTTTCAGATGCACAGCATTCTTCATCAATCATATCTGAAGGATCCAATTTCTAAACCCTTTTCAGTGTTCAACTTTACCTTAAGCACAACTATAGCAAACTAAAGGAGTGGAATTATTTCTTTGGACTTAAAGTTGACATACCCTAGGGAAAGAAGAAGCATGTAACTGCAGACCCAACACTCTGGACTTTAAAATCACTGGATTTGGGTTCAGATCTCTTGCTTAAAGATTGCTCAATAATTGGTGACTTAAAGCTGACATCTATTTTCTAATTTTGAATATGTCTTTGCTCTGTACGCATAGCTTTGTTTTAGTGTACTAGCCCTTTCAAAATCATTGCATTGTGTCTAACCCCCATTGTATTCTTAAGCACTATTCAGTCACTCTAGTTTCTAATGTGTTTGAGGGAACATTCCATGTATATTATTAGTCCAATAAACATTTTTTTTTGTTTTTTGGGGGGAGGGGCAACAGTGCCCTCTGGTGGTGGGAGTAGGAGGCCCAGTCTTTGCTCCTGTGGAGCTGGAATTGAACCTCCATCCCAGTGGGCCACAGTCCTGTGCACAACCACTACACCACCGGGACTCAGCCCCCAATAAACATTCTTATATACAAGGTGATACTTCTCAAAATGGAGTTATTTCAAGGCTATGCATTTAATATTTTAAACAAAAATCACTTTCAAAGTACTCACACTACACTTAAGACACATGTCAAATCTGAAATTCCATTTTTCCCCAACACCTGCGATTTCATTTTTAGTAACGTTTTTCAAACTCATCTATTTGGATGGCGGATAGCACCTCCCTCATTGTATTTCTTCATCTCTTCTACATTGTCAAACCGCTGTCCTTTCCTGCACCACACAAAGAAGTTTCAAGAAAAGAGTGCAGGTGAGTCAGATTCATGGAGCAAGAGAGAAATGCTGGAATTTTTTTTTTAATGCCAAGATTGGCGCATTGAGGTGACTGAGCAGGTATATTGTCATGATGAAAAAACCAGACCCATATCTGCCACAAATTAGGCCTTTTTTTCACCCATAGTTTTGCAATCTTTTCAGAACCTCCAAATAGAAAACTTGGTTAACACTCTGTCTGGTAGAAGGAACTCCAATTGCACTATATGTCAACATTTTCATCTGTTTGGGAAGTTGACAGACATCCAGAATGAGGTTTGTCATCAATGAACATTTCATCTTTATTGAAAAGAGACCACTCTTAGTGAGTTCTTCCCAGGGCGTTGTTGTCGGCTATGTTCAGCATCACGACAGTTTCTGTGGCATTTCTCTTGAGCAGGAAACAATGCTTCCCAGCTGCACATGGTCCTCTTAAGTCGGCCATTGGAAAAAAATGAGATTCAAGAAAAACAGCTTTTTATAAAAAAAAATTCACTGTGACAAGAGAGAAACTTTGTAGGTGTATCTAGGCATATCCTTTATCACAGTTACCCACTGGACTCACTAATTTAGAGAGTTACTAGATGCTTGCCTAGAGGGAAAAATGTATACTACAAAAATTGCCCAGAGCTTGACACACTATGACCAATATACTGTTTATGGATGGTCTGCTTGCTAATAACAGTTTTTGTATTTCAACAGGTTGGGGCAAACAATAAAAGAAGAAAAATATTTTGTAGAACTTGAAACTTATATAAATTTTAAAATTTACTGCTCTTAAATAGAAAATTCAGTTTTATTTTAACACACCCAGATTCACTTGTTTATTTATTTATGACTATTTTCATTCTACAGTAAAGTGGCCAGATTTTAACATTGGTAAAGCAGGACACCATTGATCAGGGGGTGGGGTTGAGTAGAGGAGGTATATTCCCTTCCTATTCTCCCACCATTCCTTTGCTTGTTGTGCAGTCTTTTCAAAAATCAGAACTTTCTTAAAACTCTGGAAAAATTGTTTAAAATTGGGACCGTCTTGCTAAAATTGGGATATCTGGTCACTTTATTCTACAGGCAACCTGGAAGTTCAAATAGTGGCTATAGAGACTGTGTTATCCACAAAGTTCAAAGTAAAATACCTATTATGTGGTCCTTTATCCAAGAGCATGCCATTGTTTAACCACACAGCAAAAAGAAATCCAGGGAGAAAGTGTGGGTGGTGGTTATGAACCCAATGACCAAACTAAATCTGGCTATTTTTAAAACATAGCAGGGCTAATTCTTAAACATCATAACTATATTTCATATTTGATATAGTGCACATATCTTGAGACATGAAGTCCATAAACCTAACCAACCATTTAAAAAATAAAGCAATAAAATAAAGAATTGTTTGTTTCTGAACTACCTAAGAGAGTTCAGAGATAGACAGTGTCCTGGCCGCACCTTCTGGGCTGGCGATAATTCTGAGCTCACAAGGACTGAACAGTTCCTTCAAGTGATTTTATCACACGGATCCTGTGGTTCAAGAAGTACCTGGGTCACAGTCAAAAGGCCTCATTCCAAACAATCATGTTGGGCAATCACTCATTTTCCAAAGTATGGTGTCAACAGACTCACCTCCAGTGACTGGGAGAAATACTCCTACAATGAATCCCTTAGGGTAAAGAAAATTATTTTTAAGCCACAGAACAATACAATTAGGGAAACAAGGTCACGAAGACCTCCATCAAAAAGGAAGTATTTGAAACCTTGTTTTTCATTTCCTATACTGATTGCAAGGATGGTGAGACTTTTCCACATGTACTCTGAATATGCTGTCAGGAGAGACCAATCCCTGGAGAAGGACATCACACTTGGTAAAGTTACAAGATAGATGGACCATGTGGCAGCAACAAGAGGTCCAAAGGGGAGAAAACTGTGAAGCCGGTACAGGACCAGTCAGCTACAAGTCAGAACGGAGTCAAAGGCACCCCTAACAGCGATGACGACCTATGGATGGCTCTCTGCACCAGAGAGAGGGACATGGACACAGCTGCTGGGAAGTAGAGTACCTGATTGCACTTCTCAGATCTTCTGCTGAGTAGGTGCAAGCCACTTAAAATCTTTGAGGCTCAGTTTTCATCTCTGTGCGCTGGGACTAGTACCAGACTTTATCCAGCTGTCAGGCTAACCATTAGAACCAACCATCAGCTAGCTGCTCGCCATAACAAAAGATTTGGCCATTTTCCCCTGGAAAATGCTCCATCTAGAAAATCTTATGGGGAAATCTACTCTGTCTTACGTCATTCCTGTGAGCAAGAAGCAACCTAAAGACACAACAGAGACAAATGCAGAACACTGCCCAACATGGAAGGAACTTGTATGGATCAAGGGAACCAGGCATGTAGCTGGTGCAGCTTCAGACCACATAGCTCAGATACATAGAAGTGAAGACCAGAAGATGCAGCTAAGAGGTTTTAACACACTTGTCTCTGGAGACTAGCCCTTATTGAGGTAGATTTTCAGACCAAAATGGGGCCCTTAATGGACTATTGTTTTCCAACTGAAGATTAACAATTTTACTTTAAAAAGGGTATGTGCATAATTTTGATGAAAACATTAAGCTCTATTTGATTGCAAACTGCATGGATGGTAGGCTAAAACATTGTTTTGCTCTTAAAGAAATAAAAATCTCAGTTCTTACAGCTAAAAAACAACAGCTAAAACCAACCCCTAAATCACTGCCATCAAATGGATTACAGCTCATAGTGACTATGCAGGCTTTCAGAGACTGTCATTTAAAAGAAAATACTTTTATTGAGGGCTCTCACATCTCTTATCACAATCCAAACATCCATCCAGTGTGTCAAGCACATTTGCACATATACCATCATCCTTTTCTTTTTTAAAAAAAATCATTTTATTCAGGGCTTATATAACTCTTATCAAAAGCCATACATGCATCCATTGTATGCAAAGCACATTGGTACATTTGCTGTCATCATTCTCAAAACACTTTATTTCTACTTAAGCCTTTAGTATTAGTTCATGATATTTTCCCTCCCTCCCTACACCCCTCCCTCATGAACCCTTGATAATTTATAAATTATTATAATTTTGTCATATTGTAAACTGCCCGATGTCTCCCTTCACCCACTACCTTGTTGTCCATACCCCAGAGACAATCATCATTTTCAAAGCATCCTCTCCCCACTTGAGCCCCTGACATCAGCCACCCATTTCTTCCCCTTGCTACCCCGCCTGTCCTCCCTCATTAACCCTTGATAAGCTAAAGATTCTTTTTGCCATTTATTACATCATCCTTCATTGCCCCCCCAACCACTTTTCCTTTTTCATCCCCCTGGGAGGGGGTTCTAGTTTGATCCTGGTGATGAGTTCCCCCTTAACACCACCCCCCCACCAATCCTCCTGGTATCTATACACTCCTCTTGGTCCTGAGGGGTTTATCTATCATGGATTCCCTGTGTTGCTGAATCTTATCTGTAGCAGCATGCATGCTCTGAGCTAATCAAATGTGTAAGATAGAACTGAGGTCATGACTGTGGGGTAAAAGAACCACCAAAGAACAAGAGGAAAGTTGTGTGTTTCATCAGTACTAAACTGCACAATGACTGACTCATCTCTTCCCTTGACCCCTTTATGAGGGATGTCCAATTCTCAACAGATGGACATTGGGTCTTCACGTCATACCCCCCCTTCCCCATTCACCTTGGAGAAAACAGCAGGATCAATGGCTACAGGAAGATATGGGAGAGGAGGAAGTGTGGGAAATGAAGTGATATTAACAAACTCAGGGACAAGGGAACAATAAATGATTCAAAATCTGTGGCGAGGAGAGTGTAAGAGGCCTGGTAGGGCTTAATCAAGGGCAATGTAACCAAGAGGAATTACTGAAACCCAAGTGAAGACTGAGCATGATAGTGGAACAAGAGAAAAGTAAAAGGAAAGAGAAGAAAGAACTAGGAGGCAAAAGGAACTTGTAGAGGTCTAAATACAGGCATGTAAATATATTTATATATGATGATGGGAAAATAGATCTATGAGCATATATGTATAGATTTAGAATTAAAATAACAGATGAACATTGGGCCTCCATGCAAGTACTCCCTCAATGCAAGAACACTTTATTCTAACAATCCAAATTCGGTGATGCTCACCTTCCTGACGGGATCACTGAAGACAAAGTGGGTACATAAGCAATTGTGGTGAAGAAAGCTGATAGTTCCTCACTATCAAAAGATATTGTGTTAGTCCAGGTAGACTAGAAGAACAAATTTCATAGACACATATAGATATAAGGAAAAGGTCTATATACAAGAGGAACAGGACATTGAGCCAAGTCCAGTTCAAAGTCATAAGTCCAATATTAACCCATATGCCCGAAATCAGTCTATAGAGTCTCCTTTCGACTCATGAAGTCACAGGTCAGTGGGTGCAGGATCCCGGCGCTGGCAGGGGTCTCCACATGGCTCCTCGCTTCCAGGGTTCAGGGTCCATCAACAGCAGAAGCAACTCTTCACTGGCAGAGGTCTCCATGTGGCCGCTCCAGCTTCAGAGATCTGGCTTCATCAGGGCAAAGCTGTGTGGTCTCTCCGCCAGCTCCTCCAGCTTCTCGAACGCTGCCATCTTGTCTTGTCTGTGATTAATCATCTCTGAGACTAACTTCCAACAACTGGGGGAGATAGCTTCTCATCTTCATGAGGGAAATATCACGAGATTTCCCAGAAGTCTCAGGAGAAAGCCATGCCCACATAGAGGGCTCATTGGCTACTCAATGGCTACCTCCAGATTAACAGGCTAGACTCAACCCCTACATTTCAATCCTAAAATTAACATAAGCACATGACCGCCACAGATATAGCACCTGGGGTCATAAAGACTTGAAGATAAGCAAGGGGACTTCTAGCTCAGAGTCAAAAAGCCCATATAGAAGAAACACCACAGCCTGTATGACCAGGAGGTGTCGATAGGATCAGGCATCAAACATCTAAGCCTCAGAGACTTTACTTCTTTTAGGAAGTAGAGACAGCCTCATCTTTCTCCTGAGGGGCAGGTGGCAGGTTTGAACTGCCAACCTTATAGTTAGCAACCCAATGCCTAGCCCCCACCAGCACCATCCAGGATGCCTTAAAACCACAGCATAAATTTACAATTGACTTTTGAATAAATAAATGTGTTAACTTTCAACATACTCATCATAGGCATTTAATTTGGAGACCAAAAAATGTATGCCACTCCCTGCCATTTTGTAGACCTGAATTCAAAGTTACTCTATGGTGTAGACTAGAACTGCTCCATGGGGCTTCCAAATCCAAGTCCTGACAGAAGTAGACTGACTCATCATTCTCCCAGGGAGTGACCAATGCTGATGCTCTGGTTAGCACCTGACATTTAACCCACTGGATCACCAACGGTCCTTGAAAAAAAATGCTAGCTCTTAGATACAGTACAACATTTGGGTGTCATGATTTTTGCTAAGCTCCTTACATATCACATTACATTGAATTTCACACACATGCCCAAGAGGGTATACAGTAGTGTTCTCAGTTTGCTAACAAGGAAACTGAGGCTAAAACAAGCTAAAATAACTTCCCCAAGCGTCTACATCTGATAAGTGATTCAAGGTAAACTAACTGTGAATACTTGACTCCACAAACAAGTTATCTTCATTTCCCCATCATAAAGCACTTCTACAGGCCAAAGAAGGAAAGGGGAGTGGGCTAGAGAGATCAAAAGAGGGAGAGAAAGGAAAGAGGAAGAGGAGGAAGAGGTTGATCTTTGAAATCAAAACAATAATATTGTAACACTAAGTAACAGAAACAGAGACAAAGATTATATCAATATTTTAAAAGTTTTTATTAGTAAAGCCACCTCTCATGATACATTACTTAATATCACTAAGCAAATATTTCTACCATAAAAGCAGTAAGTTGATTTATATCTATTATTCGTGATTCCTTAATAATCTCTTTCAATTGATTAAGGTCTACTAAAGATGTTATTTCCTTGCCTGTTCTTTGGGGATTATTTCAAGTGCTCTAAAAACCTCATCTCTTTGAAAGCCTTTTTGAAACAGATGCAGTTAAATCCTCTTACAGTCTACCGAACCTGGTTTCAGAGAAATCATTTTTAGAGATGCTCCTGAAACCCCATGGAATCCTTCTAATGCTCACATAAAATGGCCCGTCATCAAAGTACAGAGCTGTTTGGCTGCACATGTGTGCATACAATTAAAGGAGCAGACACTGTCCTCTGTACTCCCGTTGACCTTCCACTGCCATCACATCTCTTTTGAATTGGAATGCTTCCACACTGTCACTGGATTTGTGACGACTATTTCAGATTCCTTTTTTTTTTAAATTTTAGCTCTACTTGGCTATTTCTGCTACCTAAAAAGCAAAAATTTTAACAGCCCAACCTACCATCACTTCACTTTTAGCATAATCTCTTCTCAGAAATAGCAGACAACTGAGGCACCCATTCTGTGAGTTAGCAAACATAAGGCTCCCTTAACATGTCTGAAACAGAAATGAATGTTTCTTTTATTAATTCTCCCTCTTCCTCCTTCTGCATTTGATAAGACTCCCCTCTAATATGGAGGGGGGGTATTTTTTTCTGCTCAGGCGACGTTTGATATCATGAAAATACACTAAAGTACACTATCCAAATCTCCAATGTAAGACTCTACAACCATAAGATTTGTGCTTGGCGCCGTCAAGAAGGCCGCATGTCCGCCATCACTCTCTCCTGATAGATTTATCCCCCAGGTAACGGCTGTGAAGCACTCACCTGAAACTGAGCCTCCAGTGTAAATGGATTCATGACATCTGAGGATTAGCAAAGCAAGTCCATTTTTTCCAGGTCCAACTGAAATCCCGTCTATGAAGTCTCTTTAATCACGCAAATCCACAGCAATCCCATGACACTGGGATCTGTATGGTTCATAGAGAATCCAAGAAAAATTGTATAATCTATGCCTTATACTTTCTTGGCTATCGAGCAATCTCTTCTTCTCTTTTTGACATTTGGAAACAAATTGAACAAAACAAAAATACTGTATTATCTATAAGGTATCACGAAACTATTAAAATTAGCCCAGATACCAAGACAAGGTAAATGCTGTATACAGCTCTATATAATGAAAATATCAAATGTTCAGACATATCAAAATATGATAGGTACCTGACTCTTCCTGATGACAAGAGTGCTGCCACTATCGTAAGTTTTCATGACGGTAAGTCCAGCTCATAGCAACCCTGTGTTATGTGACCTTTCAAAGGCTCTACCTCTGGAGCACTACTTTTTAATGTAAATATTATCGTGTGATATGTTTCTTTCTTTTTTATTTATTTAAGAGTTTCATTGACATTGAATTGTATCATGACTTAGTGTATGATACAATCTAAAGGTTTAAATACCTCTAAAAGGGTTATGAAATAATTGCCACAAGCAATCTAAGATCATGTTCTGCATTCTTCTATCCATTGGTATTAGCTCCCATTGCCTTCCACTACCACCACCACCCTATAACCCTAAGAATTTTTTATAAAGATATTGTTTCTATAGATTTTTATATTAATAGATCAATCAATGAAATCCCGTCAGCAACAACAAAATAAAACACAAGTCAACTTTAATTCATGCCACTTCCCTATATGTTCATTTCCTATGTGCAGTGTGAATATTATATATGTGTGCCTATTTGCATGGGCACATTGTGTGCATAAATGCAGTCGTCACCAAGCCTTTTATTGAGTGTGTCATTGAGTGGATTTGAAACCAAATATGCTCACCATTGACACCCTATGGGGACTCTACTGAAGGTTGGATCAAGAACAAGGACATCCAATTGTCAGTCATTAAACAAAGTGATTGACACATTGCTTTCCCAACAACTCATTGATAAACACAGATCATGTCTTTTGCAGAAAACTAAGGCAGTTAAGTAGGTATCTAAAATTGCCCCGTATATACTAGATCCAGGGTAGATCAGATAAGATTTCTAGTAGAAATTTTGACAGGACAGCCCTTGCTACCGTCAAGGAATGAAGACGTGTGCTGTTGTGAATTCCTAGACACCACTCTCTTGGCATTTTCCTCACCCATGCAATCTTTAATTTTCTTAAAACTTCTTCACAATAAGACCTCAAAGTCATCCTGTGTCTTTTGAGAAAAATCTTATTGAGATTACCCTTTGGGAGTCCCCTAAGCATTCATGCACCCTTCTGATCTGCCCACACTGCCGTGAGTTTAAATGACCCAGAAGATCCCTTTGGAAGTTGTGGTTCTAATGAGACATTTCTAAGGTCACCCTGTGAGAACTTGTCTGCAGCACGCACGGATCTCGGATCTCAGGGATTTTGTTTAAACACATTCTGCAGGGAATAAACCCATGCATATCTGAATAAGAATGCCAGTAGCAATATTGTATCCTTATCTACTATGTCTTTATTTCCTTTGAACCCTGAAAGAGAATTCTGTGAGAAATAATACTCTGTTTTACTGCTAGATTATTGCATCTGGAAAAAAGCTCAAGATTTTAACACTATCAAGTAAGGATCACTTTAACATGAATAAACATACTTGCATTTCTTGGTTTCAGATTAGCAGAAGAATGTTATTTCCCAAGACCACGTCAACAATGGAGAAATTCAAAAATATAATAATAATTAATATTAATATTTAAAAGCAATAAATGTATTCATCAAAATGAAGAACAAACTCATTTTAAGCATCATTGTTGCTTCCTCTGTAACACACACTCACACATGCATGCATGCATGCACACACACAAAATAAACAGCCCAAGACCGGAAGAAGTGAGGGGAAGGAGCAGCTTTGAGAACTCAGAGACAGACAGGACCCACGATGGCTGCCTGAGAAAGGCCAGCCATCAGCCAACATGGATGAACCGGGGAGGAAGGAGGAATACATGACCTGCCAGTGATGCATCTGCTTACCTGCTAATCAAAAGGCGGGTGGCATGAGTCTGTCCATCACAGAAGAAAGTTCTGGCTCTCTGTGGCCTGAAAAATCAGCCTTCGACTGCCTGATGGAAAACCGCTTTCTGTGACACTCATGTGGTAACCTAAATTGGTGAATCCAAGTCAAACCAAACTCGCTACTGGGGGCTCAATTGGTAGCGACCCCTTGTGAGTTTCTGAGACTGTAACCCTTTGACTAGGAAGCCACCGCTTTCTCCTTTGTATCTGCTGCTGATTTTGACCTGCTGACCTTGAAGTTAGTGGACCTCCATAGCTACCTAGTGTCACTTGTTCTCACTGGTGCTACTTCCTGATCTCGAATCTCTTCCTTTGGCTTCCCTGACTGAGTGCAACCAGAAACCAGGGCCCAGATACTCTATTAATGGAGCCCATGCAGGTGAGAAACGCACGGTGGAGAAAGCTGAGTGGGATCGAGGGGAGACAATGGAAAGAGGCAGCGTGCGAAAACACTATATATGCCTTCTGTTGCTCTAGATCTGGGGTCCTCAAACTTGTTAAGCAGGGGGCAAGTTCACTGCCCCTCTGAACTTGACTGTTGGAAGGCTGGACTATAGTTCAAAAAACAAACAAACATGTGGCCCAGCGACTTTAATTTCAGGACGCCTGGATCTGTATGTAGTTATGACAGGTTGCTGGATCAGCGATAAAGGGGGGTTGTTTACCCTAATGCCTAAGCTAAAGGAAAATTTTCTGCCCGTGCCACAAGAGAGGGGTTGGAAAGAAATCAGACACATGAATTAGACTGTTAACGGAAAATCCAGAACTGAGCCTGGTCAGACCTCCGTCACTGGGGCCCCAGTATGAGGTCCACCTAGGCGCACAGACTAGGCACCAGCAACATGACATGGCACAGAGGCACGTAAACTCAGCCAATGAAATCTGCAATCAGCCACGCCTCCCCAGCCAATGGAGATACGAAGGAATCGATTACACAGACGTTTCTCCGGTTCTGTGCCCTCTTGTAGGTCGGAGGGCGTGGTCTCCTCCCACATGTGGGCCAGTGCAAGCTCCTGGCGACTGCTTGGGGCTGATTCCTCTCTGCCCCTCTCCGTTCCTGCTCGTAGTTACAAATGCAGGTTTTGCTCTGCTCCTGTTCTGGTATTCCTTCCATGTATTGTTCCACGCTCCCCTGCAATGGCCATTTTTAGTTGCAAACTTCCCCACAGCCCCTGCCACGCAGCCCTAGTACCTCTCAGAAAAGAGTGTGTCCTATTTGAAACGTAACCCTGGGGACGTCTCTTTCCCTTAGAAAAGTTATTTGGATTTGCAAAAGTGAATCTGCTGCATAAATTCTTTCAGCAGAAACTTCACAGTTATACATTTGCTGTTCCCCAGATCATCATCTATATTAAACATCTATATTCTCAAGTAAAATCATTAGGACACATGCAATATAAACACTTTGCCATAAGACACAATTTTATCTTGCCTTCTTCCCTCTCCCCAGCCCCGCCCCCCATGCATACATGTATTGAGCAATTTCTAACTGACGGGAATTGTGCTGGGTATCAGAGATGACAAAAGAAATAACATGTAACATGGCATCTTTATAGTCAGCAACTCACATTCAATAGGACAAAATAGGCAAACATGGAAAGTGCCTCAACTCTGACTTGCTAAGTGGTTCAGGAGGGTTGGGGCCCATTGTTTGGCTTCTTCATTTAGAAGAAACGATCTTCTCCTTGTCTCTGCTTGCTCTGAAGCTTATAAACAACGAATACAATATATACAGGGTGTCATTAATGGTAACAGCAACAACAGATGAAGTTGTGCTTGTTCTGTAGCTACGAAGATTGAACAACCCCATGTGATGCACAGAAATCCAAAGCCAGAGTTAATCTACTCTCGCCGCTTTGATTCCTTTCTTGATCAAGTTTATTTTGCATCAAGGTTTTACAGTTATAGTTTGTGATTTCTGTTTCTAGAGCTCTGATTATAATGTCCTGGTTTTTATTATTGCTATCATTTTATTGAATATGGCATGGGAAATGTAGATTCGCTATTGTAGCCATGACTCTTCCATATTTTATAATGATTTGTCTTGGGATTTTAGCTTGGGCTCCTGAGACTTACTGATTTAAAGCATTTCTGTTTTCCTGTGCTAGAGGTAAATGCACAGAGGTACAGACAGGGTGATCAAAGGAACAGCAATGATCCAATCCTCACCTGTCTGCCTTTCAAGAAGGGATATGGGAGACTGAATCTTTTAAGTTACCTAAGGATGCCTTAGGCATCTCAATCATATTGGGGGAAAGACTCACCTCCTCATTGAGCTAATGCTGTTTTACAATTCAATTATAGTTTTGTATGAGTAATGCATCTAACCAAAGCCAGAGTAAGATTTGTTGGGTTAATGATTGGTGGGGACACTCAGGAGAAACCTGCAATAATTGTTCTTTCCAGCCAAATTACAAGGAAATGAGCAGCAATGTTGATGTGAGGTGACTCAAATTTTGAATATTAGGTCTTTAAGTTAGGATTTAGTCAAATGCACCAACTACTATCAAATTCATATGCTGCCCTTATAAAGAAAACCCCAAACACACTCACTGCCAGTGGGTTGAGATGGACTTGTCCAGGCATGGTTGTAAGATCTACCTAGTGAATATCCCCATCAGATTTTGGTAAGACTATGCTTATAAGGAATACATTTATGTTCTTCATACCGGGAAACTTGTCTATAGGGTTGTGATGGTTGCTATTTTGTGGTACACATACACAGAAAAAGAGCCTAAATTTCCAACATAGACTCCAACGGGAAAGACAACTGCTGTGTAGGACAGGTTAGTGTCCTGAGCAAGAGGAAGCACATACTCACAGTGAAATTTGCTTTCATGCCTCTCAGGTAAAATGTATAAAGTCATCAGAAAAGATGCCAGACGACAAGGAAACTTGATGCCCTTCAGCTTTGAGAAGCATACATGGGGAAGCTGAGAGAAAACAGGGTGAGACCCAACCTTCCACTATTACCATGTTCCAGCTTCTCCTTATTTCTCCTACACCTCTCATGGTTCAAAGGCTCTTAGGAGATGGGCTCCATGTTTTTCAATTTTTCTCAGGAAAAATCATTTGGGCAGACAAAACGATTGCATAAATATTTGTATTCTCATTTAAAACAAACTCATTTGAAATTGAACACGCATACATGACTGGTTAGGATATAAAACAGTGCAGTCACTGTAGAAAATAGTTGTGTGAGTGCTCCAAAAGTTAAGCATACATACCAACCACTCTAACTCTAGATATACATCCCAAAGCATTTAAATAAGATATTCAAACACATTCATGGACATGCATGAGCAAAGCAACACTATCTCCAAAACTCATACCAGGAAAAGCTCAAATGTTTGTCAGTGAAGGAACAGATTAGCAAAAGGTGAGAAAAAGGAAAAAAGATACCGATGTATATAATAGCCTGTGTGAATCTATAAAACATTACAGTGAGGGAAAGTAGGCACAAAGGGCACACATTGCATGAGTCCATTTTTCTTTTTCTTTTTTTTTGTGATGCTTTTGTTTTTTTGGGTGGGGGGGCACATCACTGCCCTCTGGTGGTGGGAGTAGGAGGCCCAGCGTTTGCTCCTGTGGAGCTGCTGCTGGAATTGAACCTCCATTTTAGTGGGCCGCAGTCCCGTGAACAACCTCTATACCACCGGGGCTCAGGCCTGCATGAGTCCGTTTTTGTAAATTATCCAGAACAGATAAACCCCTAGACTCCTAGAAAGACAAAATAGAGCCTGGTGGCTGCCAACGGCTAGAGAGAACAGGAAATAGGGAGAAACTGCTAAAGGATAAACAGTTGCACTTTTTAATGACAAGAACGATTTTGGAATCAAAGTAGAGGTCATTAATGCATGTCATGTGAATCTGTGAGATGCTACGAAGCTGTTAGATTTCCTCAGGTGGGAGATACCTCTGTCCCTGGCTTCCCAAGAGAAAGAATTCACAGGGAAGCGTGGTTTGTGATCAAGTGGACTTTTATAAAGGATAGAAGGAGTGTCAGGTTTTACACATGCACCCTCAGGGCACTTCACACCCACCGTGGAAACCTGAGGCCAGAGAAAACCCCAGCCCAGGCGAGTCTCTGTTGGTTAAAGACAAAACCTCCTTGCGCAAAACTGAACAATATTTCTGGCTTTTCGCGGGCCCTGATGTTGGGAGGCGTGGTCAATGATACTGTCTGACTCTATTGGCTGAATTAGAATCACCTGGCCTAGGTAGAGTACCACGCAGGGTTACCGGCTTCCTGTCGCAAAGACCTGAGTATGTGAAGGCCCTGTACCTTAAACAGCTTTAACTTCCTATAATGGGGGAGAAAGGCTTTTTCCTGTAGAGGGACAACTCCTAGTTCTGCCTCCAGCTAACTAACGAAGTGTGCACTAAAAAAAAAAAGATAATGTCATGTCTCATGGTTTTCCCCTTAATAAATTCTTTTTTTGGGGGTGGGGTGGGGGGGTGGGCATCACTGGTGGTCGTGGGCGCTACCCCGCGCTGTTCCTGAGAGCCGCTGCTGGATTTGGGCCGCTGCTGGCCCAAACCTGTGGGCCTCAGTCCCGCACTCAACCACCCTACGCCACCAGGGCTCAGCCCAATCAATTCTTAAAATTTATTTTGCACAAATATAAGATTCACATTATTTTTTCTCTTAAAGATAATGTTTTATTGTGAATCGGGTAATTTGCAGTTCAAGCCATTAGTTTTATGTTCAACAGCTTAAACAGCTTATTAATTCCCCACAACGCTTGTCTTATCTGCCTGCCCTGGACTTCTCTTCTCCCTCAGCAGGGTCTCTATCTATTTACTACCTTCCCCTTCAACCAACGTCGCTCTGTCTGTCCACCCTCTAGCCTTGGGTTTCTTCTGCCCCTCCTCGCCTTCCCCGCTTGGTAACCACTAGGGTCTGTTTCCCTTGGTATAAAAGGTGCACACCATTTCTCACAGATTTTTATTTTAATTATAGAAATTAACAAAAGAAACAAAATAGAAATCACTATAATGCTCAGCTAAAAGTAAATATCACTGTGTATATTTATTAATACCATCAAAGAATCTTCTCTCACAAAATCATCAGTAATGATATGTCAAAGTAGAAGCATTGAATATGTGTTTTCTTATAATTAAGATTACGAAAACTTAGATTTTAATGGCAGCCATAGTTTAAAGGATATCTCACAAACATGAGTAGCTCCAAATGGAAGGACCTGTATCAAAGTGCCCTGATTTTGCCTTCCAAAAACAATGCCTATTTCCTCAAGTCCTTTGTGTAACACGCATTGTAATAAATTACATATTACCTCATGGCATAAAATACCAAATACAGTGACAATGATCATACTCTATAGAGTACTGTTATAGAATTTATGGCATTATATATAATTCAGAACAAAATAATTTAAATTTAACTAAGAATTAATTTCCTTTGAGTCAACTAAGTACTCTTTAAACTATGAATATATATTTATAGTTCATAAAATGAGGTTTTAGATTTTATAAATTAGTATCTTCTGTTTATATATTACAAATTATCCAAAACCTATTGCAACTGTTGGAAAATATCAAGTCAGAAATTTCTATTTTTAAACTTTAAAAACTGGGAAATGCTGAAAGTTTTTACAAGTAACAAAGTCAGCTTTTAAAATAAAGACACATCACGACTGAAAATACTTCAGAATCACAAGTTTATTTAAATTAGCATTTATACCCTCTCATGCTACTTAAACAACTTTTTTACCTGGCATATCATTTCACTTACAAGTTAGCATAATATAATCACCTACTTGGCTACCCCAGAAAAGGTCAGTGAAATTAGAATACCTTTGTTAAGTTTTTTTTTCTTTTAAAGTCATTTTATTGGGAGCCCTTACAGCTCTTGTAACATTTTATGCATCAGTTGTATCAAGCATATTTGTACATATGTTGCCATCATTTCCAAAACATTTTTACTTGAGCCCTCACAATAAGCTTTTTTTCTTAATCATTTTTTTGAGAGCTCATACAACCCCTATCATGATCAGTACACATGTCAATTGTATGCAGCCACATTTGCACATTTGTTGCCATCATCATTCTCCAAACATCCTCCTCCTACCTAGGGCCCCTGGTACCAGCTCCCCATGTTTCCCCTCCCTCATCACTCCCCCTCCTCCTTGAACCCTTAGCAATCTACAAATTGTCATCGTTTGTCATCATACACTGTCCATAGAAGTTTTTAATGTAACTTCCCTTTGACAATTCATAGCATTGTGCATGAATTTCTCTGTGCAGATAGAAGATTTTCACGGCAATTTCACATGGCTCTTAAGATACTGCTATTTAAATATTTTGGTTTTGTCTAACGGAATCAGCGGCACCTTGTAACACACAAATGACAGTCGTTCATAGTGCACTGAGAAGGAACGCCCATGTGCCTGTGCTGCTGCCCACACCTCCATGTGGGGAACACCCATTCCTCCTTCAGAGTCCAGCCAGCACGTATGCGAGGCTCACACAGCAAGGGTGGAATGGTTGAATATCTTAGCAACCATTCACTTGATTAAACGTTAAGAAATAAAATATCCCT